>JAWNNH010000267.1:127500-369191 GCA_035043045.1 Hirtodrosophila alboralis | reverse complement strand
AAAATTTGCATTAATATTTCGCGCTATAAATAAAAAATTGATGGCATTTAGTTAGGGTATAAAAAGAGGGTATATTTTTATAGTACAATGAATGCTCACAAATTAAAAATTAAATATTTCAATTTCTGGAGGTATTTTATTGTATATAAATAAAATTAAAATAAAAATATAAAAAAAATAAAATAAAAAAAAAATAAAAATAAAAAAAAATTAAAAATAAGCCCACACAGAGTAGTTACTGTGATTAACATATGCAATATTCACAGGGTGCACAGTTCACTTCACATGACCAACAACTGTTGACAGCCAAATGTGTCCTTTGACACGTTTTATTTACACTTTGCCGCATTTATATTTAAATGTAGTCAGAGGTGAGGAAAATGCAAAATAAAGTATAAAACTTAATTAATGATAGCTTGATGCAATGATGATAATAGGGTTTACGAAGATTTAATTGGAAGCAGCTAAAAGTGGCAAGAGATTAGAGTTCTTAGAAAAGAGTTTTTGAAATAGAAAAATATAATCTCAATTTAAAAGTAACAAAATTACGACCATTTCTTGATAATAGTCTATTATAAAAGCTTTTTCTTATTATTTATTATTATTAATTATTATTTATTATTATTTATTTTTATGTATGAAGACCAACGTTATATTTTTAAAAAAAATACTGTTCATAATTTGTTTTTTGTTTTAAAAAAATATCTATATAATTTATAAGCGACTTTATGTTAATTTAGGTTTATTCTGCCTGATTTAAAAATATTTCGTTAATATTTATTTTGAATTTTGTTGCCATTTTAGTTATGAGCACATTTGAGCACATGTGCTAATTTATCGAAATTATTATCTGCATCTACTTGATTTTAGCGCACAAAATGAAGAATAATTTAAAGAATTAATTATTTATTCTCTTACAAAACATATAAAAATATATAAAAAAAAATATATAAAAAAATATATAAAAAAAATATAAAAAAAAATTAAAAAAAAAAATATAAAAAAATATAAAAAAAATGCGGAGAAACCGTCATGCCTTATATACTGGCAGTCGAAACAGTGTGGGAATTACATGCGCGATGCGCAACAATCGCGCCAAAAAGTATGCAGCATTTTGTAATAATTTCCTATTAGGGTGTTATAATTATAGTATATAAACATATATATTTTTTTAAAATTATTTTATTTAATTTATTTATTTTTTATTTTTTTTTTTATTTTTTTTTATTTATTTTTTATTTATTTTTTATATATTTTTAATTTATTTTTTAATTATTTTTTATTTATTTTGTATTTATTTTGTATTTATTTTTTATTTATTTTTAAATATTTAAAAGTGTTTTAGATATTGAAATACTAAAATTAGAAAAAATTAATGCTCCATATCAGACAACTTGTTTTAAATTTTTTTAATACATTTTTAAATTGAAGTTTGTATTAAAGAAGATTTAATTGAATTGAAGATTAAAGAAAAAATTAGTGTTTTATTTTAAAACATAAATTAACCTCGAGCCGTCTTAACTAATTTCCTAAAAAAAAGTCACAAAAAATCACAGCAATAATTTCTGTATTAAACTTAAACTGAATTCTTTGTTCAAAATCGATTTTTGGTATTCAGAACAACTTTTCCTTTCTATTGCAAATAGTTTGACTGACATCGGAAATGGAAACTTTGCATGTTTATCTATTTATAAAGCATGTTCAAGAATAAAAACCTGGTTTTTTTTTACCAAATTTCCGAGCCAACTTGTAGGGTTAAACTTTGCTGCACATTTCAAATATAATATATAAAAAATAGATAGACATGAAATATTTATTATTGTTGTATTTTGTTTGGCAGCTACTGCCAAACATGTCAATCAATTCAGCACAGGGGAAACTGATGAAGCTTTCAACAACAATGCAGAGATGCTAAAGTTGAAAATGATGTGATGATGCTGATGGAATCTACTGAGATAGTTGGTTTGCTGACGGCCAAACACGGAAGTACCAAACATAGACAAGACAGAACTAGAAGAACAAATCGAAACCGTTGAGCAGTCACATTCAGTTTAAAACATTTCATGCCACTTGTGGCAATAGTTAAATAAAAAAAAAGAAGCTCAAAAAAAAAAAAATGGAAAATAAAAACTCAACACTCGCCAAGTGTTTTGTTATAGATACGAATGAGCGTTAACGATAAACGCATTTTTCGCGCCTGTTAATATAAGAGAACACGCCAAGCGAGACACAGATACAATTGTATATAGATACAAAAGTATCTATATATTGATGCATAACTAGACTGTTGACGCTTTGCGTGACAAATGCTCGTTATACCAGTTGAGTCGACGAGACAATAGTATTTGGCTTGTAAAAAAAAAACTTGCACCTGTTGCACGATTGACATTTGGGTGCTTAAAGAAGCTTAAAGTGTTGCAAGTGATTTTTTTTTCGAGTTATCCTGACTAAGGACACAAGAGAGGCATAGTTCAGCAACTAGGTAAGCTATTTGTTTGTGTAAAAAAAATATTTTTAATATAAAAGCTAAACAAGGTCATAAGGGATATTTGGCGATCCCCGTATGCCTTAAAATTAAAAATATAAAAAATAAATAAAATAAAAAAAATAAAAAATAAATAAAATAAAAAATAAAAAAAAAAAAATAATAATAATAAAAAAAAGATAAAAAGAAAAAAATTGAAAAAAATATTATTAGAACTTTTAAATAAACCGATCCTTCCGGAAGTACAAGATGAACTTAATATATATATTTTTAATGTTTAATTATTTATTATGATTTATTGATATTTTTTTTCCTAGTGTTCCAAGATTTTAGTACAAGAACTGATCAAGACAAGGCTTATTACTGACGTAACATTTAAGAAAAGAAAAAGAATTTGGAATAATACAGACAGAGAAATCCTGAATTTAAGGAGCTTATAATTCATTAATAATTCTAAAAACAACTGAATTTTTTAGCATAAAATAAAAGTTCCTTAAAAGCGCAAAAAAGTTAGAAAACAATGTAGATTACAAGCTGTACAACTTGTAAAATAAATAAAAATGTATAAATAAAATTAAACAAAACAATACAAAGTCTTTTAGCTGTGTGAAAGAAACATCTAAGCAACGTACAAATATCCGAAATATTTTCCTAGGGATTAACATACTACAGTTCCTATAAACTACCTTCAAAATCCTATCTTAAATAATCCTCTCTATACTAAAATTTAATAACAATTTCTATGCTCACCTTGGCCATTGCTATTTACAGCCGTATTGGCCGAAGTTAACAATATTTGACTCTCCAGTTCCTGAAGTTCCGATTTAAGTTCCGCCAATTTACTTTTGCTCTTCTTGACAAGCACAGCCACATCGCTGAGGGAACGACGATCCTTGGCCACTTCACGTAATTTCTCAGCGCCCTCTTTAATCTTCAGCTCCTTGCGTATCTCACGTCTGATGGCCTCTTTGATCTCCTCCAGCCGTATGGACATACAGCTCTCGGGCAGGTTCTCTGTGAAGCCATATTTATGACTGAGCTCGTACAGTACAGGATGTTTAATGTATTCGCCCTGTAAATGAAAAAAAAGGGGAAAAACATAATTAGATTTTTTTTTATTTAATTTAATAATTTTCTTTTGCCTGCCTGTTGGATTAGTTCGCCTGCTGCATTTACCGTATCTGTGTAAAAAAGTCCACCATTTGTGGTGCCACTTGTTGCCTCAAAATTCGATCTTAGACGACGCCACAATCTGGAGGCACTCGATCGACGACGCACGGTGCCGCCTGTGGCAGCTGTGGTGTTGGCACTGCCTCCTCGTGGTAAAGTATTAAATTTTCTATCTCTGTTCAAGCTAAACTCAACATCATTTGAATTGTTAGAGTCTTGTTTAGGCTGTGAGTTTAACAGGCTGCGTATTCTCTTTACCAGATTAGACATATCAAAAAGGCTTTTCGGTAGAATTGGGGTTTCTTTTGGGCTTTGTATGTTGTGTTGTTTAAATGTTTAAATTGTTGTTTTGTGACCAATTCATGGTAAATAAGTTAAACGACAATTCACCAGCTGTGAGTTAACAAGAAAAATGTACAACAAGAGATTGTTAGAGAAAGAGGAAATAATAAATAAGCAGAAAGAATGCTTTTAACTGGTTCTAGATTGTCTTGTCATCTTGTCATGAGAAAGCTGATCAATTTATTCGATTCTTTCTAACAATTTTCCAATCTGATACGGTTAGAATTGAAGTTAAAGTTGACAACAACAATTATGATGCAAATTAAAAAGTTCTAATCAAATTCAATTGCTATATAGTAGAAAATAATTCTTGTCACAACTTTCCCCCGTTGAAGAAAAACTTTCTCATATCAATAACAACTTTGTGCCAGTTACAAATATTTATGGAAATAAACAAATTGCAAGTTATTAGAATCTAAAAGTAAACTTTTTTAATATGAACTCAAAAGTTGTGCAAAAAGTTTATTGAATATTGTCAATAAATAAAAAAGACAGAAGGTCTTAGTTTTTAAAGTATTTTAGATTGATTCATTTTTGCTTTTATTTAAATATTTGAAAATGTTGCAGTTTGAAAATTCCTGTGTGCTTTATACTCTGTTCTCAGCTTAGCAAACATAATATAATAATTTTTTTTTTATCAAATATATTGTAAAACGCTTAAAAATAAAGTTTTGGCAACTTAAATTTTAAATGAAAAATTTAAGTTAATATTTAATGCTTTTAAAATTCATTGATTTAACAACTCAAAATCTATAAAAAATCATATTTAAATTAAAAATATAAAATCTTATTTTTATTCCCCTCTATCATTGAAAGCTATTACAGTTTAACTGATAAATAATATGACTACAATATTTTAAATATTTATATATTTTTTCTATTATTTTATTTACATTCTATCCTCTGAAATTTAGTAAATTTCATAAGCAACAATATTGAAAAAATTATTTATATATTTTTTCTATTATTTTATTTAGTAAATTTCATAAACTGAGACATTTATCAGCTTCCCAGAAAATTTAAAAAATATGAAAAAAAAAAAAAAGCAAACTTGCAACATTTTTAATACACATTATTTACTTAAATAAAAACTATTTTGTTTATGTGATAAAATATATAAAAAGCACAGACAATTGGCACAGCCCAGTACTATAAATATGTCTGATAAAAAATATAAAAAAATAAATATATATATATTAAGGAAATCAAATATAAACACAAGTACTTTTGTTTACTCTGAAACTTATAGAATTGAAATTGTTATTATTATTACTATCAACAATGAATATATATACAATATATATAGAACAAGCTGAGCAAATGAAATTCCTTGGAAATCATTGACTTATTGTAAATCAAGAAACGTTTCTTTTTTATTTTAAAAAATTTGCATTAATGTAAGGCAAACTGTGAACTGTGTTTGTAAACTGAACTTGACTCATGCCAATTAGCCCAATAAGGCGGCAAAAACAGCTGTCAATTTGGCCATGTTTGTTTGACTTGGCCATAAATTAAACTTATATGAATATGCATAAGAATTTCTCTACAAAAAAAATATTAAAAATCATGTAACAAAGTTTTGGCAGCTTGGGAATTAAAATATATACAAAAGTATTTTATGATTGATAATAGAATATTTTTTCCAGGGTAACAACGACTACGCAATGTTCTCTTATCAGGCCTTTTGTGACCATGTGTATTTGCGATAAGCTGGCCAACAAACTAAGCACATAGTTCTCTATATATATATATATATAACAATATATAATTCATTTGTTTATCCATACAAACACAACACACACAAATGCCAAAAAGTCGCCAAGATATGGCTTTATCACATGCTTAGACTTTTTATATATATTTTATATAATATTCTATATAATATTCAAGAATTTTCACAATATTTTAATGCACAACTGAGGCGAGTTTTATATTAAATTTTTGTATTTTTTTTTATTTTTTTGTTACAACTTGTAAATTTGTTATTTCTGCCGAACCGTACACCTCAACTATCGAACTTCGAGTGTGTACTTTAATTTAATACTCTCAAATGTTCAATTGGCCCGAACTGTAAAATTCGTGGGAGTACACGAAGGCCAAAACGATTTGTGACGAAGTGATTTACGAAGTTTCTTAACTGGTTTTCGGCTCTCAAGTTGATAACAAAAAATAAATAAAAAAACGCATTGATTACATTAGGAAATAGTCATATATAACGTTGCATCGTTATGTTTATTATTATCAAAAGATTTGTACCGACTACTAAATTAATGTAATAATAATTACCTTGAATTATGATGAGTTAACTAACTAGTTGATAAATAGTTAACTCATTGTGATTTGTGACTTTTAAACGAATATAAATAGTTAAATAAATTCATTTTAGTTTTTAATAGTCTACTTATTTATAAAAAAAAACTTTAAGCATATTAATTATAGCTTTAAAAAGACTTTAAAATTTGGAGATTATAATAAACATTGTGTCATTTCCTGTGTTTATAATATGCCTATTTTTTGATAAAAACCATTTCATAAATATCATATGGTATACTGAATATAGGTATAGAAATAATAAGTAAATAAAATCTTGAAATTCCTCTTTTCCGTTAATATATATTGTATATATAGCTGCCTGTTAAATAAAAATATTATACATGCTATAAAAAAGATTGTGATCAATAGTTTAATTTTATATTTATTATATTTTGAATAATTTTTATGAAATTCTCATACAAAAAGTATAGAAATATTTTGCAAGATGAAAATAAAATGAATTTTTTATACGTTTATACGTTTACTTACTCCTATTTATCTCCTATTTATCTGTTATTTCTATTATATTTTTATTTTATTTTATGACATGTTCTATTTCGATTTATATTCTTCCAATTCTATTTATATTTTTAATTTTATATTTATTGTTTTTTATTTAAATTTTTATTTATATATTTTTTTTTATACTTTTACATCTACATTTTTTTTTTAATACTCATAACATTTTTTTTATTTTTATAATTTTTTAAAAATTTTTTTATTTTTTTTTTATATTTTTTTCTATATTTTTATATTTTTTTTATATTTTTATATTTTTTTTTATTTTTTTTATTTTTTTTTATTTTTTTGTATTTTTTTGTATTTTTTTGTATTTTTTTGTATTTTTTTGTATTTTTTTGTATTTTTTTGTATTTTTTTGTATTTTTTTTATATTTTTGTATTTTTTTGTATATCTTTCTATTTTTTTTATATTTTTCTATTTTATTTTATATTTTTAAATCTCCATTTTTATTTTTATATTTATATTCTTCAATTTCCAAATGTATTTTTCAATTTCTTTGAATTTTATTCTAACACAAAATTTCAATTATCAATTTTAACTATATTTATATTTTGAAATTATTGCATATTATTTTATAAACTGTGTTAAAATAGATTGTTTATTTTTTGATTAATTAAAATTATTTTCTAAAACAGGCTAAATTCTAAAATACCAATTTATCAAGATTTATATTTAGAATTGAATCGTAGATTATATTAGAAAAGGAAAACCTGTATTCCTTAGCTAAAATTACCCAAAAAAAAAAAAACATTCCAAGAAATTAATAATAATAATTAATAATTTTTCGAAATTTTCTTTACAAAATATAGTTTTTACAATTTTAAAATATGTTTACCAATTTTAAACTCCCAATACCATTTAATGCAACGATAACTTAATTATATATCTCATTACAACAAATATATTTGATCTTGCCTAATATTACAATTACTATATCTATATTTACTTTTCTATAAAAAAAAAATTTGTATCATAATTTAACTCTATTGCATTGTTCATGCCATGAATTTTCTTTTTTTCCCTCTCTTGACAAAATCAAATAAAAAAATGTGCTGGGAAATATTTTTTTTTTTTACGAATAGTATGTGAAATTATAGCGGCGCATTCTTTATAAAAAACATCTTGATGATAATGGAGGCCCCGGGAATTGCATAACGCAATTGCAGAAAGCCAAAGTTTGTTGTAAAAAAAAACAAAAACAAAAACAACAACAAAAAACTGACACAACATACTTACGAATACTTGAATAATCAGCATAATATGCGATATAGCGATATTGTGACGCGGCGAGGCATGGGGCAGGGCAGGGAGAAATGCATTGCAACAAAGTTGCAGAAAACAAAGATAAAAGTACGAATATATATATATATATATATATATATATATATATATATATATATATATATACGATATGCGAGGTACATATAATAATGGACCCAGTCTATAGGGCGGTCATATGATGATGACAGCGGCTGAGAAAGTTGCAAAAAGTTGCAAGAGAACAGAAAAGACAGAGGCTGGAAAAAGGGACGGGGGAAGACTTGTGGAAGACAAGAGACATGGAACGGAAATGGCAACAAGAGGCAAAGAGGCAAAAAGAGGAAACAAATGGAAGTGGGAGGAGCTGGTGCAGGGCGAAGGCGACGACGTCAGTAAATGGCTAAAAAAATATTTTGCTGGCTTTCTTTTGACGCAGTCTGTGTTATGCTTGTGTGTGGGCTGATTGAGAGAGAAAGAGGAGCAAGAGAGAGAGAGAGAGAGGGAGCAGCAGTTAGCGATAAATATGAAGAGAGAAAGAGTGCAGGGCAGGCAGGGAGAAGGAGAGCAACCATATAACGTAGAGTCTGTGAAAATGCAACCCACGTTTAATTAATAATATAAGAATATTAAAATTTTAGATTGACCTACTGTACCATACCCTATAAAGTTATTAGGGAATTGTTGAAGTAAAAACAGGGTACCCTAATATATATATAACGCAATTGAAAAGAGAAAATTAAATAATTTAACTAAATCTTTCCACATTCTCTTTTAAAGAAGACATTTCAGGGACAAAAAAAAATTATAAAAATCGCTTTATATTCTTACAGATTCATAAAGATTTTATATGTTTATAAAAATAAAAAAATAAATATCTTCATTTAAAGCGAAAATGATGTGCATTTAAATATCATTATATAAATTTAAACCCTTGTAAAATGTAATTTTTAATTAAAAATAAAAAAAAAGAATCTCTGTAAAGCAACTGAAACTTCATTTTTTAAAACTGTTACAAACTCAGCGTCAATATACCCATGCCTAACCACTAAATTACAGAGCATTTATATTGATTGCTACATGATTAAAGCAAACTCCCACACATAATACTGTTTAACTTAATTAAAAACAAACTGTGCACATCATAAACATAAAAATAATATACTCTTGCTACACATTGCGAGTAGACGGTATTTTTATTTATTTATTTATTTTTTAAGAATTTTTTATTTAATTTAGATATTTATTTATTAATAATTTTTAATTTAATTTTATTTATTTATTTATTTATCATTTTTATTTTATTTACTTTTTAGTAATTTTTATTTTATTCATTTATTTATTTTTTAATAATTTTTATTTTATTTATGTATTTATTTTTCAATACTTTTTAATTTATTTATTTTTTATAATTTTTATTTTACTTATTTATTTATTTTTTAATAATTTTATTTATTTTTTTTAGTTTTATTATTAATTTTGTAATTTATTTATTTTATATATTTATTTATTTATTTTATTTATTTTTTTTATAATCTTATTTTATTTATTTATTAAATCATTTTTTATTTTAATTATTTTTTAATAATTTTTATTATATTTATTTTTTATTAATTTTTTATTTTATTTATTTATTTATATAATTTGATTTAATTCATCTATTTATTTTATTAATTAATTTTTATTTAATAATTTATTTATTTATTTTTTAATCATTTTCAACGCAATTTAATTAAAACACACATAAAAATAAAATAAAAAAATATTCGGAATCTATATTTTAATTGAAGGTTATTTAAATTGACAGCTACATTAATACCCTACACAAATATAATGGTTTATACCCTACACAAATATATTGATATATACCCTACACAATTGGCAATATTGATGCAATTCAATCAAGATACTTTGTGAAAAACACAACAAAAAAACAAAATCAAATATATTTAAATACATATTCCAGCTCAATTAAAACAGATTTCAAATTGCAATCAATCAAAATAAATATACCCTACGTTTACACAACAATTCCAGGATATTCAAGTAAGCATATTGCGCGCGTGCTATCTTTGAATGTATTCGTGTGTATTCATAATCGTATTCAATATTCAATAATCAAATACAAAAGCTTCTTTCAATTACAATTTCAATTGGAATGCATTTGATTTGAGATTCGCAGACTCACAGATTGAGATACATACGTGCAGATATCCTTTGAGACGTGAGCGTAAATCCTTTAGAAAAACCATGTTCATTGTGAGTGCCATGCTAAGGATTATAATGTTTGCACTTTCGATATATATTGTTTGATATTTTTTTAATTAACAAAATGCAATAAAATGCATTGGGCGACAGTTTTTCCAACGATTTAAATTAACTTTTGTGAATTTTATATTTTTTTGTGAGCTCACTAAAGAGATATGCGCATTTTCTTCTTCAATATTATATACATTTTCCAAAGCGAATTCGCGACGCAAAAATCACGGCGACAAAACTGCCAAATGTGCGATATTATATATAGTATAACTATATGCCATATTAATATATGTGAATATAATATATAGACACATATAATATATATATCGTTGAGCAATAAACGCGACACGCTGCGAACGAATTGAATTTGAGAAATGTCAAGGCGCTGGCAGGGCCCAAACTGCAATGGAAAAACGCTGAGAAGCAGCCAAGCGATTAGAAAGCTTTTCATTTTTGCGCAAAAATATTTTTACGGAAAAACAAATCAGTTTTCTTGCATCTTATTTTCTTTTTGTATTATCCATATGCAACAAGCGAGAGCGCAACGCTACAAAATGCAAATAGATACAAATGTATCTATAGCTTTAGCTGTGTTTGTATCTTGTTTAATTCATGCATATATTTTTATTTATTTATACTGGACTGGCACTGAAAACATTTCTTGTCGCCGCAATTTTTCAATTCATTTTTGGAAAATGCTTTTCTCTTTTTTTTAAATTTAAACGCAGAACAAATTCCTTAGATTGTTTTTGTTTTTGTTTTTGCACTTCATGTTATTTACCTGCAAGAGAAGAGAAGAGAAAAGATAAAATAGAATTAAATAATTGTCAAAGTCAAGCAACGAGGGTTGTATTTAATCTTATAGAGCTAAAGACAAATTGAAGAAATTCCAATATAATTATTTAGAAATTATAAAAGAAAATTCGAAATCTACGTAATGAACTATTTTCTTTTATAATTTCTAAATAATTATAATGGAATTTCTTTACATTATATTGCAGTAACATTGCCTAATTGATTAGAAATGAAAAGAATTTAAAAAAACGTGACAATAAATGTTTAACAATCAAATAAATGAGTCAGGTTTGGTTTTCAAGAATGTTTGTAATAACGTAAAGTTAATAAATGTATTGTCAACAAAGTCTAATGCTGACTCAGTTGTGTTTTTATCATTTATATCAATTTACCTAATCGTTATTTTTTTATCAATAATAATATTTGTATTTATTTTACATGATGTAACGCTTTAACATACTTATGTAAACAAATACATATGTTAACATAGCGTGTGTGACTGTTAATGCCAGCGCGCTGTCAGATTATGTTTATTTATTTATTTATTAGATTTGCCAGCATTATAAATATATTATTTAATTACTAAACAGAATTTGTTTGTTACTTTGACAGTATTTTATATATTTTTTATATATTTTTTATATTTTTATATATTTTATATATTATTAAATATTTTTATATATTTTTATATCTTTTTATATATTTTTTTATATTTTTATATATTTTTATATATTTTTATATATTTTTTTATATTTTTTTATATTTTTATATATTTTTATATATTTTTATATATTTTATAGCTTATTTTATTTATTTATATTTTATAATATACTGTCAGTTCCTGGAGGGTCACTGTTAACTACCGTACTCCGTTCTGCACTGTACTCGAACTGTGTCTGTTAATAACATTGGTACTGTTAGCATTGACAGTGAGACTGTTAACTTCAGGACAGTCATAAAATTGAGGCTGTGACTGTTAAAATTGCAACTCTGTTCGTTAACATTGGAATTTTGTTATTAGAGCTGTTAATTTTGATATTAATTCGCTTTTCTAATAATAAAAAAAATCTTTTAAACCTCTTAAACTATATTTTTAGTACAATAAAAGACCCTCGCATATTTTAAACAAAAATTATGAGTAATTTTTTAGATATTTGGTTACTTAAGCTACTTGACTTTGCTCACATGTGAGTGCTGGCAATTAATAACTGGCAATTTCTAATTGTTGGCGCCCCGCTTTGATCTTGCGAGCATGCCACAAAAAAAATTAAATAAAATTTAAAAATAAAGAACGACAAACACATGAAACTGATGCGATTTCTAATCGGTCATTTCCCCCGATTGCCCACACACTTAAAAAGTAACGCAAACATTATTTATTCTGTGGCAGGAACTGCTCTAAGCACACGCACATGAAAATCAAATCAAAACAAGGTCGCTTGTTGTTAAATAAAAAAATAAAATAAAAATAAACTAAAATATCTATAAAAACGACGAGCAGGAGAAGGCTACCCTTGGCTAACTCTGAACACGATCAGCCCACACAATTTCAAAAATCAAGTGGATATTGTGGGGGATTTTAAACAGCAACGCAATGAAACAATTTGATTTTTCGCACTCTACACACAATCTCATTTTATTTGTATACTTTTTATATATATATGTATAACAAATATAAGATTACTTCACACAAACTGACCATTTATGTACAGCAAAAACAACAACAACAATAATAATACATTTTTTTTGCTTTTTTGGTCAGCGCTAAAAACGCCTAAACAATCTTTTTGTTGATTTCTGTGCAATTTGTTAAGATACAAAAGTATTTTTTATTTATATTTTTTTATTTTTTATTTTTTTTATTTTGTACTTTTGCTGTGGGCTATTAAACTTGTCTGTATAGTTTGTAACGTAAGACAGGTGAATTCCAAAATTTAAAATATTTTTTATAATATTATCTAATAATCTATTTAGTGTTCTTAATTTTGGAGTAGAATTTTTATTATTTATATAATTTTGGAGTAGAGTTTTGATTATTTAAATAATTTTCCATTTAGTGTTCTTAATTCTGAAGTAGAGTTGTGATTATTTATATTATTTTTTCCATCTTTTTCGTAAATAAAGGCGAGCATTAGATCTGTGTATTTTATATTTAATCTCATATTAAAATTTTTTCTGCTCCTTTAAATAGCTATGGGCATTTCCATTGCGGCGTTACGTGACAGTCGTACGCCTAAATGTGAAAAAAACTAGAAAAAAGTCTAATTTAAAAAATAAAAAAATGTATATCAATATTATAAATTTTATATATTTTTATATCAGTAGCAATTCAGCTGGACTATATTTGGTAAAAGAGTTGAAAACATTCGTACTTTCCGATTAAAAGATATAAACAACAAAAAACATGTGTAGCGTTACGTGACAAGTTGTGGATCTTCCTGTGAAAATCCCATATTTATATTTAATAACAAGTTGTTAAGGTCAGTTTATTTATTACTAAATCATTATTGTTAAAAATAAATCAAAACTTTATTTTTTCTAAAAAAATATACAAAATTTATTATCTTTCTGAGTACAATATAACTATATAGAAACTAGATTCTACAAAAAAAGTTCTTTACTTTTAAGAACTGTCTAATATAAACTATTATAAAAGCATTTTTTTTTTAAACATTGTTAATAGATAATTTATGTTTTAACTATATTCCATATTTAATGCTATTAAAATTGTTATATAATTTTTTTATATAGTGTATTTCAAATTCAATATATATTTTAGTTAGTTTAAGTTCAAATCTTGTTTTATTTTTCTACGTCGCTTTTGATGTTAACCAAATGTTAAATTTTTGCATTAGAAAAGTTGAGCAGCAGATTCAATAGAGCGAGTATTGAGTTTTTCATGTGTTTATAATCAATTTACGATAATACGAGTATGGGCAACAATAACAACAACAAACTGTTGATTATTATGGGCTCATCTTGTTATTGTTGTTGTTGTTGTTTATAGATGATGAATACGTTTAGTTTAGTTTAGTGACAAACGAGCTGTCAACGCATTTGTAATATGAGTTCGCAGTTCGAGGGGCTGGGGTCTGGAGTAGAGGTGAGGTGACGGATTGGCGTGTTTTGGGAGAAGTGGGTCGGGCAACCGCCTTGGGCCTGACCCAGTCCCCAGTTGTCAGTATATACTACTACTACTATATAGTGTGTGTGTGTTGCATTAACGCAAAGCCATAGAAAGGCAGCGACAAATAGTACAGCGAACATTTTTTTTGTTCAGTTTTCTTTTGATTCTGTGTGAGGAAGTTCTCTTTTCAGTTTTTCTATACGCTGTTTTTAAAAGGTAAAATGGGTTATATTGGTATTTTTTTAGTTAAAAAATTTTCTACATATATAATAAATAATTTAAATTAAGCTCCGGAAACTTAGTGCTCCCTCAAGAGAGCAAAAATTTTATCTTCCACATATTTATAGCTAGAGTCAATCAATTTGATACGAAGTCTACTGATAAGCTGCAATAATCTGTGACTGTTAACGCCAGAGCTCTGTTAAAGTGACGACTGTTAAGCTTAGCATTGCAGGTATGACTGTTATAATTAGAACTCTGCTTAGATGGGAACTGCGGCTGTTAAAGAGGGACTGTTAATGTTAACATTAGAACTCTGTTTACATTAGTAACAGAGACTGTTAACTGTCTCTATATTACGACAATAACTGCAAATCGGTGGAAAAAACAAACAAACTGGCAACAGAGTATACAACAGTCCGCACCTAGCAAAGTTCTCAGTTTTTATTATAATATTTTTTTTTTTTATGTTTTTTTTTTTTGCTTATTCAGCACATGCAACAAGTGAATTTGGGTTAAGCCTCGCCGCATCGTAAGTACCGTAAAAATACGCAAAAGAAACGAAAATAAAACGAGTCAACGCAGCACGGGGAGGTGAAAAAACAAAAAAAAAAAAAAACAAAAAAAAATTGTGACAAAATTAGAACAAAAACTCGCAGACGCTTAAAATTGAAAATCGATTTTTTTTTCCTACTTTTTTAATTTGGTTTCATTTCGATTTTATTTTTTTTCTTTTTTTGTTGCTGTGTCGAATTTTAATTGATTGTCACTTGATTTTCACTTTTTATAAACGTTCAAAGATGGTAAGGGGGAGAAACACAAAAAAAAAATAACAACAAAACTAAAAGAGAAATGGAATTTCACCCAAGCGGTATTTTTTTGTTGTTATTTTTTTTGATTTTTACGATTTGTTGTGCGCTTTTGTCTTAATTATTAAACGCTACTTTTAGAAGAAAACGAAGAAGCTGTAAAAATAAATGGCCCAAATCGCGTCGAAGCATTTAGCAACTTACATTTAACAAAAGAAAATATTTTCTTGCGGCTAATCCCAAAAATGGTTTCAAGCTGTTTTGGGGCTCACATAACAAACAACACTAATATTTGGGGCGTTGTTCCTCCAAAAAGGACATTGACACTGCCCAACAACAAACACTCACTACACAAAACTTGGCTCAGAGCACATTTTGATGCGTCATCGAGAAAAATGCAATGAAAGAGGCGCGCGCGCAAGCTCTGGGAGACAACGCGAAATTTATGCAATTGTTGTCAAAGACTTTCTCGCGATGCTACGCGCAAAAAAATAACAATAACAAAACGTTAACAGCAAGCCAGAGCAACGACGACCGGCTTCAAGCGCGACTAAAAGCGTACTGAGCAATGAACACAAACAAAAGCCCAAGCACAGCAGCAGTTGGCAGCAGCAGCAGCTGCAGAGCGCGTTGAGCATGCGCGAGAGCGTATATTGTGAGAGAGTAAGTTTTGAGAGAGCCTGAGCGCGTGAGCTTGGCTTGCATAAAAACATACACACACACAAACACACAAGCACAGCGAAAGTGGAGCGAGCGCAGCTGCAGCCAAAGAAAGCAAAGTCAAAGCTCTCGCTCGCTCACTGCATGCTTCAATGAATGACTGGACGTTGACGTTGACGGACGCTCAGCATAGCACAGAGCCGCGTTTGTTAATTGGCCTGCGCGTGCGCCCGCTTCTACTATACAAGTGTTGTTTTTATTTTTGTTCCTTCTTTTTGGGTTCTTCTTTTGCCATGCTGTTTCTAAGCTACGCTTTAAGTGTTTTGTTGTTGTTGCTTTTTTTATTGTGCCAGTTCTTAGAATTATACAGCTATGTTTGATTAACATTTCTTGTACACACTGTTAAAGGCCAGCAGCGTCGCGACGCGACGCGTCGTCTCTTTTGATTATGTTTCTTCTTTATTTTGTTTTTGGGTTAACATTTTTCACTGCAACACTTCTTTATTTTATTCTTTTATTGGGCGCTATTATGAAACTGTCACACATTTTAGCCAGCTTACGGCTTTTGTTTATTATTACATACATTTCTATGAGATAAGCCAAATGCCTGTTCATTTGCATAGCCACAAAAGCTGTCTAAACGGGCAGGTCAAGCAAGAAACACAGCATGGCGCCGCTTCAATTAGAAACAATCTGAACTGAGCGTGACTTTCTCTGCCACCTGACAAAAATACAAGAATACAAAAAAAAGAAGCAAAGAAAACCTCCAACAAGCAATGCTGACAACCCTCATTAAGCACACACAAAAAAAAAGGGTTACCAACTGCAGCTGAAGCCCCATAAATGCCAATGACGAGTGTCTGACTAATTAGATATCACAAAACCCCAAACACACCCCAAATAAACAAAAGACCCTGACGCATAAGCTGACCTGTGTATATATATGTGTACAGGGTATGTAGGCTAAAATGTAGCTAAATGCTTAATAAGTGAGGGTAATCCTCAATTGGGGGAGATTTTTATAACAAGAGCAACTCTGCATTTATCTACAACAAAGGGTTGCCACAGTCTAAGGGTAATCCTCAATTGGGAAAGATTTTTTTCGTATTACAATTGTGTATTACAATTCTGTTTTAATATAGGAAAATATATATAATCTATGAAAATATAATATAAATATGTATATTTATAGAGTATATAGTCTAAAGAGATATTAAATAGAAACCACAATTTAAGGGAACTTTTGCATCAAGTTTATAATATAAACTCTAATAATTCTCTACGTCATATAGTCAATTTACGGGGAACTTTTGCCTCAAATATAGTTTCATATTAAATCTAAGTTCACTTTTACCCTAGTCATATATCTAATCTATTGACTTTTATTATTCAATTCACATAGAATATAATTTACTATTGTTATATAATAATATAATAAAAAAACATTATCTTTTACCACAACAGCTGTAACAAATTCCAAATATGAAATTGCCAAAAAAAAAAAAAAAAATTCTTGCTTATCTTTTTACCAAATTTTTTACCAATAAAAACAATACCTCAACATTATTAAAAATATATATGATATTAATATATAGGAAATGAGCCTGGTATATAAAATTTTCCTAGTAGTTAGTTATTTTTTATTTAAAAATTGTCCCAATTCAAGGTTATTTAGCACCGCTAAAAAAATTTCTTAAATTTTCTTTAATATTTTAAAGTGCATTTTAAATATTTATACAATCTCTTGTATTCAATTTTTCAGTTTTCAGCTGAAAGTCAAAACTTGCAATTTAGTTAAATTATGCCCATTAAGCCTTTAAATAAATAAATAAAATATTTTCCGGCAAAAAGTTTCGCTTCTCTACCAACTTTAAACAGGTTTGTGGCATAAAATATTCGCATATTGATATAATATGCCACACAAGAAATGCAACTGTAAAGATGACTTTATAAAGGCAAAAATGAATTGCAACAAGACACATACACACACACACACACACATAGACAACTGTGACATTTAACGAGTGTGTTGCGTCTTTAACGAGTCAATAAACGGAAATAGCCAACAAGCCAAAGCCAAACAACCAAAAAGAGCCAAACAACCGGATGTTGTATGTGCCACAAGCCACAAACCCAAAACGAGGCAAACATATCGTATATTATAGCGAATGTCCAACAAAACTGATAAGCACAAAAGCCAAAAAGCTATAAAAGATTTTTCATTATTTTATTGGCCAGTTTTCTCAGTCTTTTAGCCAAATGCGTCAGCGCTAAAAACCCACGCAATCTTTGGGGTTGACAAACCCAAAAAAAAAAAAAAAAAATTAAATAAAAATATTAAGAAATAAATGAAAAACTTCAGAGTACCAGTTTTATATCATACTTAATTACACTAAAAATAAAAGGAAAAGTGCAAATAAAAAATTTTAAAAAAAAACCACAAAAAATTGCATAAAAAACAAAATAATCTTTTTTTTTGGGAAAGCTGCCGCCGCATTCGCGCGGAAAATGAGCGCCTGTCAATTATACATAAGTATGTAAAGTACCATCTATCCCTTTATACATATATATGTATAGGGTATATATATCATCATGATTATAGCAAAACAAGCCAAGAACAATGCAGCGAAACAAAAGTTAAGATCTGCCTGTCTGCCTGGCGGCAATATGCAGATTACTTGGCTTGGGATTGGAATTGGGTTTGGGATTGGGTTGGGTGTCGTTGTAAGTACTTAGTTTGGGTGTCTGCATATAAGTAGTATCATTGTAGGATGGGTCTCTGCGAGGCTCCTCTCACAAGTCATCCCCTCACTCTTTTTTTTATGCAATGTGTGATTGTCTTGTTATGCACTTTATAGGGGGTATTGTGATTTTTTTAAGAAATGTGCAACTGTTTTTTGGACTTATAAATTTTTTAATAAAAATATTTTTAATAATCTTTGAGACGAACGATCTAGAATTCATAGAGAAATTTTAATTTAAGTTTTTTTTTTTTTTTTGTTAAATATCGCCATATCAAAATTTTATTTTAAGCTTTGAAAATGAAACAAATTTTACGGAATTCGGTAGCAGCTCCTATCTTATTAAATAACTTCAATCAATATTTAAGAATATATATCGGGTTTTCTATAGTTTCAAGAGAAAAAATTAATTGAAAATGAAATTAATGGAAATTCATTAGGGGATTACCAATATGAGTAGTTTAGGTATTTAATAAGATCAGTAAAGCATTTTATTAGGCTATCATTGTAACAATTACAAGAGTATTTAATCTTCGACACTTTAAATACAATAATTCTTAGTATTTTATTTTTTTTTGTATTTTTTTTTTTGGTTAAAGATGTTGTTTTTCTTTTGCCTGGGCGCGCTGTCACGTAACGAAAGGGAAACTCTGTCGCGTTGTGTGTGTGAATCTGTGGGAAGTCATCGCGTCTTGCAACAATGACAAGGCGGCTAAGGCAAAGGCAAAGGCAGGCAACAATGGGCTGCAAGGCAGGCAGAATAACATAGAAGGTGCCCCTCCCCACCCTTCTGCACAACACACAGATTCAAATCCAACAACAACATACTACTACAGTTCCAACTGGCTGCCTCTGCATTTTAAGACATTTTTCTTTGCATAGGGTTGGCAGCGCTGTTCGTTTTGGAAGAAGAAGGAGGAGGCGAAGGGAATAGAAAGAAAATGAAGGAGAAGAAGCAGCACGCCCTGTTAACACGGCAAAAGCGTTGATTAATTAATTTATAAAAGCAAGCGGTTTATATATGTATATATTCGTATGTATATACAATTACAGTTAAATAAGCGCTGCTATGGGAAAGCTGCTGCTGCTGCTGCTGCTGCTACTGCTACTGCTACTGCTATTATTGGGGGTCTTGCAATCAAGGCAAGGTGGGAATTGCCGCTGCAAAAACCTAATTGCATTAAGAGCTGTAAAAGCTCAGCCAGGCCAAACAGCAGTCAAAACAAAAAGCGCAATAAAAAAATCAGAGCAATTCCCACAGAATCAGCAAGACACACACACACACACACATCTATAATGTGAT
This sequence comes from Hirtodrosophila alboralis, assembly GCA_035043045.1. Taxonomy (NCBI): domain Eukaryota; kingdom Metazoa; phylum Arthropoda; class Insecta; order Diptera; family Drosophilidae; genus Hirtodrosophila; species Hirtodrosophila alboralis. The sequence continues at coordinate 349,188 of JAWNNH010000267.1, read as the reverse complement.
TAAACATAGACACACACATATATACATAGATAGATGTTGTTGTTGTTTTTGCCTGCATTCAATCAATGTGCAACGGCATTTTTGAGAGCAGCGCACAGCGGTCAACAACACTTTGCTGCTATTCGAGGAAGCGCAGTGAGCGAGCGAGCGAGCGAACCCAACGATAAAGAGAGAAACAGAGCGGGCAAGAGTTTTGGAGAGGCAGTGCAGCGGCGGAAGCTGCTGCTTTTGTTATTGTTGCTGTTATTTTTGCAGGTGGCGTTTGGCACGCTTCTCAGCTTACTCTTCATCTCTCTTTCTCTCTATCTTTTATTCACACTCTCTGGCATGTGTCTCTGTTATGCTATTAACATGCTGTTAGTTTGATTGAAAAAATATTTTATGGCGGCACTGCCTCTTTTTTACTGTTTGTTGTTTTAATGCACTTGAACGCAGCAAACACAAACAACAACAACAACAACAACAACAATCGCCATTTGTTCGCTTTGAACTCGCCATTTGACGTTTTGCACGAGTGAAAGTGAAAATTGCAAAATTATACAGAAAATCAATGTTACAGCAGCAGCAACAGCAGCAAATAATATTAAGGTGGACAAAACAGAGCTGTAACGAAACGTTCAGAACAAGTTCACTAAACTGAACGAAGGAACTATTTATGTGTGATATTGTTCATCTGCTTGTTCGTTCAATCGCTTGTTTTGTTTTGTTGAGTCTGTACAAATGAACCATATGAACGTTTCGTTCGTTCACAACTGAACTTACTTGTGCAACACTTGTGAACACACACTGCAAATGACCAGCAGCCGCTTTAGTTTATTAACAACCAACTGTTGCACGCCACACAGACAAACCAAAAGCAAAACAAACAAACAAACAAGCAAACAAGTGACAGGCAAACATAAACAGCAACAAAGGAAACGGACGGCAAAAACAAAATAAATAAAATAAAATAAAATAAAAATTAAAGCAGCTGTTGCCTGCTGCACGTGCGCACAGCACAGCAGCAACTGTTGCAAGTTCATGACATCCCACAAAGTCTGTCTGTCTGTTTGCCTGTCTGTCTGTTTGCCTGTCCCTCTGCCGCTGCACTTGACTTTGGGCCAACTTCAGTTTTTTTGCAACATTCCATTCCATTTGGCATCGTCCAACTTAGACAAGTTCTACTTTCGCAACTAGTTTCTGTTGTTGCAGTCAGTTGTGGCACCCCATATTCAATTTGCAAGTCAACTACTACAACACAAACTGTGCAACAACTAACGTTGTCCCAATTTTCGTGACTGAGTAGCATAATTGGGGACACCTGCATGTGCCAAATTCAAAAACTAGTTGCAACTGGGAAAGGAAGCTCTAGAAAACTTGCTCAACAGTTGAGCAGAAACGGGAATGCCAATAGAAATGGAACGCAATTTTCCAGGCACGCAATTAGAAGGTGAACACACATTTTTGTGCATTGATATCGTTTAATGTAACATAAATGTTAAGCGCGCGACTGTTAAGGCGTTTTTATAACATACGTATGTTATTTACAGCGGTTTTTTAGAATAACATAATATATTAAATAACAGTTGTTTTACAGCACGCCATTGCTGTTAAATCTAATAAAAATGCTCTAAAATCACATACTGAACACATTTTTGTGCATTGATATAATTTAAAGTAACATAAATGTTAAGCGCGCGACTGTTATTTACAGCGTCTTTTTAGAATAACATAAAAATGTTTGATTACATTTAAAGCTGTGGTATAGCCTGTTATATATTAAATAACAGTTGTTTAACATACAATGAAAGTAACTGCACGCCATTGCTTTTAAATTTAATAAAAATGCTCTAAAATCACATTGGATTTTTAAATTGAAAGGGAATAATATAATATATTACACCACTTTGTGTTGTGATGTAATTTAATGTAATATAAATCCTAAGCGGTCGCCATTGTGTATTTATAACATATGTTATATGTGTTTTAAATAACATTAGTTTAACATAAAATGCAAATAACTGCACGCCACAGCTGTTAAATTAACATAATTTAATTTTATACTCAAACTTTTAGCGTTTTAACTTTGGTTTAGAGCGAGTACAAACACTTAGTGCATTTGAACACTGGAGATCTATCAAACACTTGACAGCTACTACCTGAAACACCCACAGTTTACTGTCCATTGTCCATTGTACAGTGGCTCATTTGGCTGGGCACACAGCGGCAAAAGTCAGCGCAGCAATTTGCGCAATTGAACTCATCAATTGCAGCAATTAAATGTGCCCAAGGCGCGCACAGACAGGGGCAGGCGGAGGGTCCAGCAATCGAGCTATGAATTAACCAACAACTCACAGCAAGAGCTCAAAGCAAACGACACGGCAGAGCTGGCGACGAATGTGATATAACACCGACACGACTGCAGCAGCAGCAGCAACAGCAACAGCAACAACAACAACATCAGACAAGCAATAGTTAATTAAATGATTTTCAATGTCTGACGACGACCCCGCGTTACTTTCTTTGGCCTCCAGCATTAAAAAACAAAAAAAAATAAAAAATACAATTTGGAACAATGGGGGGAAAAAATCAAATCTATTGCATTGCAAATGAATTTCCTGCGACTACAGTTATCCCCCAGGATATACATAATTTTAATCATTTTACAGGTTTTATTTTCATTTTCCTACTGATGATGATGATGATGCTGAAATTTTCCTAACATTTTTTGATTGCTCAATTCGCAATTGTTGCAAAGGCCACAGGGTCGAATTGATAATAATGTCAAAAAAAGAAAAAAAAAAAATAAAAGTAAATATACTTACGAGTAATCTATCTACAAATTGAGTGCATTAAGTCTTGTATAATATATATTTATTGTTGTTTTGTTTTGTTTGTTTGCTTGGATGATTTTTGTTTTTATGCGCAGCTAGAAAACAAAATTTCCCTACACAATTCGTGATTATTATTATTATGAATTGTTGTTGTTGTTGTTGTTGTGATACCTTATCAGCACCCCAACAACAAAAACAACAACAACAATCTAATAGATACAATTGAATTTCATTAAAAGTAGTATGTGCGGAAATAAAGTGTTATAAAAATAAATTGAAACTAAATAAAACACAACCAAGAACCGTACAACGACAACGTCTCAGTTTAATCAGCTAAAAGATATATATATATATATACGATGCACAGCTGCAACTGTTGCTGTTAAATAGAAACTACGGTGCAATCAAGAGATACACACAAGCAAAAGATACAACTGCAGATGCATCTCAACAATTCAGTGCGCATTTTCAATTGCAAGGTGCAAAAGAATAGAATACTGTAAAAATAACCATAAAGTTTTGTAGTTCGTTAGCTAAAGTTATTATGGAGTGCATTAGAGCTGAGAAAAAAAAAATACAATCAATTTTAGATTTTAAAAGCTATTATAAAAGTTTTCTATTAACTATTCTATTGAAAGCCATACTAATTAAGCCTTGTTTTTATATTATAGAAAACAATTGACAGTGCAAGACTTTTTAAATTGAAATTCGAAAGCTGAAACTTTTGTGTCTGAATAAATGTGGAATATTGTAAATTAATTTAAATTGCAAAATAATTCTATAGAATAATTGTAGGAATATTGTGAAATTGTAAATAACTGAATAAATGTGGAATATTGTAAACTAATTTAAACTACAAAATAATTCTATAGAATAATTGTAGAAATATTGGAAATTAATTTAAAAACCAAATAGTTCTATAGAATGGCACAGTTTTAAAATTCCGTTTAGAAAATTGCCTACTTGTAGGCGCTATTTTTTGCACTGCTGTGTTGCACACCTATAATTCTCAACTGATTCTGGCAGGGAGAATACAAGGCGAAAAACATTCTAGACATAAATTTATTATTTTATCTCTTTAAAAGCGTATAATTTTATGTTCTAAAATCAAGAAAGCGCAAATAATTATTTTTTTACATAAAGCACAAATAAAATGAAAATTTTTCTAAATTCTTAATTTTCTAATAAATGTTTTGAATCCTAAAAAAAAATATATACTTTTATCTATTTCAAATAATTACAATCTCTTAATAATAAAACACATAAAATAAAATTAAAATTTTTCTTAATTCTTATTTTGCCAACAAATGTTATGTATCCTATAAAATATATATCTCTATTTAGCTATATAAAATAATTTCAGCTCTTAATAACCATCGATTGTCTAGCTCCATTTTAGCATGCCAAAAACAAAAAAAAAAAACAAATTGAACTTTAATTAATATACTTAAACTGTGGCTCAAAGAGCCAACGTTTGCTTCTTGACCAAAAGTGTTTACCAAAGCAAGAGCAAGAGCAAGAGCAAAAAAAAAAAGAAGCAGCAATGAAAACACATTAAGCCACTTGCTGAATGCATTCTTGACCAAAGTAAACAACCAGAAGAATGACAAAGCTGACTCTTTGACAGCCAGTGTGCCCTTTGTTTATATGTATATATACTGACGGGCTGTCAGTGGCCAAGAGATGTGGACACACAGTTGGACAGCCAGAAAGACAGACAGTAAGACAACCTTGTAGAGTAGGAGGCAGGACACGCGACACTTGATGGCTCTGTTGTCTTTGTGTTTGTTTGTTGAAGGAACAATTTCAAAGCAATGTCTTGTGAATATTTGCTCAGGCATTTCCCATTTGCAAATTTGTTAAATAAATTAACATTGCCAAGAATTTTCAATGAGCTAAAGTTAAAGCTACAAAATGTAAGCACGCTTTTACTAACATTCTGTTAAGCTAAACAGTTTTCGAGTAATTAACAGATGTGGTAAACTAGCTGTTAAGCTAACAGTGCGCGTTAATGTTAAAGTCGCAAAAAAATTATTGATCGGCATTAAGAATTCAAAACAATGTGAGAATGCGCATTTCCATTAAAAACTAAAAGCGTCGACTAATTATGGCATTCAATAAACTAGACAAGGACTTGTTTAACGTCTACAGACACAAGTCTGATGACAAAAGTTGTTAAAGGGTATTAAAATGGCATTCGCTGTTAAGTCTGTTAAGTAGTAGCTTGGGCCACATTATTTTCTGTGTTGCCAGCCAAGGCTTAGCGAAATGGATAGCAACCCATTCCCATTCCCATTCCCAATCCCCATTCCCCATTTCAAACTGGCCTGACCCTGTTCTGGTGCACCACAAAAAAAGCCCAAGACCAAGTTGCAAACCGGTTGAAAACATATAAAATAAACCCGCAGGCAATCACCATGAGCAGCTCCCAATTGAGGCAACAGCCAGTTGCTGCTCAGGTGCAACAACAGGAGGCCACACAAAATGGCAAATGAAGAATGCAAGGTAGAAAAGCTGGAGGAGCTGCAGCAGCAGCAGCAACAGCAGCTACTTCAAATAAGATTCGCTTCAACTGTCTGACTGCAACTGCAACAACTGCAGCAACTGCTTACAATCTGGTTTTGATTTCTTCTTTTTTTTTTAATTTTTTTTGGACTGTGAAATGCAAATTCTCTTAAAACGTTAAGCAACTCCAAAAACTAAGCTGAAAATTAGACCAGGCGCTAGTTCTGACTTATGATTAGGAATTCCCTTTTCGGAGAAAGTGATAAGGGAATTTCTAAGCTAAAAAAGCTCTTGTATCATAATACATAACATAAGCTATACTACATGATCACAAATAATAACTAAATAAAGTTAAAAAGCATTCATAAGAACAGAATTAGATTATGCAGCTTAAACAATTAAATTCTATTCAATTTAAAAAAAATTATAATCTTTAAATGAAAAACTTTAAAATTGTGTCTATAAATCGCTTTTATCGATTTGCGGGTGAGAGTATCGAAATTTTAAAATAAATTCGATCAGCGTATATGTAACCTTAAGAGACTATTAGCCATTTAAAAAATACATAAATTTCCTAGGAAACTCAAAAAATTTCATTCTATTCAAAAAAAAATTATAATCCTTAAATTAAAAACTTTAAAATTGTGCCTATAAATTGCTTTTATCGATTTTCGGAATTGAGTATCGAAATTTCGAAATAAATTCAATCTGCGTATGATATACAGAAACTATCATGATTATAAATATATATATAATTTTGATTTTCACCTTCGAAATCTAATCTTACACTCCCTCCACAGCACCGTCCTCAATATAAATGTTTCGCTCAATTAATTTTAAATAAACAAACATTGTTTTTCAGTTCAAATCTGTTCAATTTACCGATGAGTACGTGATGAAAATTTTGTTACAAATTTAAGTTTATATTTATTCAAGATTGAGCTGCTTTAAACTGATAAGCGCATTAGCTTTGATAAGTCAGACTCTTTAATTGGCATCAGTCTAATTACACACCCACACACACACACAGGCAGTAAATAATGCAATTAATAAACAAGTCGGTTAATTTGTTTATTTTTTTATTATTTTTTTTTTTATTTAGTGTGCCACGCACTTAAACCAATTGACATTTTGTGCACACACTGAGAATGTTTTTTTAATTTTTTTTGGTTTTTTTGTGAGCGAATGCGAGAAAACATTCCAATGATGTCATTTGACAATTGTTATTGCTATGAATAACTTACACTTTTGTTTATAGAAGTGTACAAAATAAATAAAAATAACTCTACTAATTTAGGTCATTCTTATGCTAGTCTTTATTTAAGTAGTGTAAATAAAAATAGCTTCAAAAATATAAAGAAATGGCGTGCTAACCACACCCTATACAAACAGTGTTAACTATAAATTTTTAGTTAGCAACAATTAAAATTTAATTTATTTTTATATTTGATTTAATATAAAAAAAAAAATAATTTAATTTATTTTATAAAAATTATACACACACAAAGTACTTTAATTGTAACTCAAAATCACGTCTCAGCAGCTGTTACTGCAATAATGCTATACATAATGTTAATTAACATGAGGACAATCAGCTCTAATTAGGGCCGCTCATGTTAACTGCATTAATGTTAAATTTATATTAAACTCTCTCATATAGACATTTAATATCTTAAGGAATTTTCACAATACAAAACATATTAATTAATTAATTGAAACATGTGATTCATGCCCAATAGCAAACCCTATTTTTAAAGGCCTTGCACTTACTCCAATAATGTTATGCTTAATGTTAATAGGCATTTTTCTAATTACATTCTGTAATTAAATCAGATTTTAACTTCATGTAAACTGCAATAATGTTAAGTGTATGCAAGTCGCATAGCTCTGTACACATTTAACATTTTTTTACACTCCGATTGTTAGTCGTAACATAAATTCCATACATTTTTTGTATATAAATGTATTTATTTTGTATTAGTCATGACCCAAATGGTTTTATATTGTGTCGTTTTTCTGCTATTCAGGGTCATAATACAATACATTTTTTTTTGGTTTTTGTTTTTTTGCTGTCTCACTGCGCACAGGAAGCGCCCTGGGGAAACGTAAAATGTAGTGGCATATTAAGGATATGCCACAAGTGTGTGCGTCAGCTGAGCCGGAAACTCCTGGTTTCCGTGCTAGCCCACACACACACACACACGCATACAGGCAACAGGTGTGCCTGTACGAGGTTTGGCTGATAAAAGAAAATAAAAACTAAAAACTAAAATAAAAAAAAAAAAAGTATAAATGGCCAACAACAACTGGCCATGTAATGCGCCCTATCAGCAGCGTCGACTCACCTGATAATATGAATCCGACATGTTACTATGTTGTTGTTGTTCTTGTCTCTGTTGAATCACTTTTAGTTCCAAGTTGTTGTTGTTGTTGTTGCTGCTGCTGACTTTAGTATTACAGTTTGTTGTTGTTGTTGTCGCCCGCCAGAGTTAAGACACACGCACACACATACATATACGCAAAGGCATACGCATACGCACACACACACAGACAGACGACCAACGCACGTCGCGTTTCTTATTCTTTTCTTTTTTTCGTTTTGGTTTTGGTTTTTTTTCGTTTCGTTGGTTTGTTTACTTTTGCTTTAAAAATTTGTATATGTTGGTGTTGGTATGTGTATGCTGATCACACTTTAACATCTGATGCCAAAATAACTGTGCTTCTATAGCGGAGCGCTCTCTTTATGCTATTTTTGCTATCGATATTGGAAAAAGAACAAACGTTTAATTGTTGTGGTAACATTGGAAATTGGAAATGTGGCGACAGTGCGACAAACGCAAACAGGTGGCAAAGAGCAAGTGTGAAAGAGAGCAAGACTGGGTTAAAGGGAGACAAAAAATGGGCAATGCTGGGAAAAAAAAAAAAAAAAAAAAAAAAAAAAAAAAAAAAAAAAAAAAAAAAAAAAAAAAAAAAAAAAAAAAAAAAAAAAAAAAAAAAAAAAAAAAAAAAAAAACAGTTTTACAGTTTAATTCATAATATTAACAAAGTAATTTACAGTTCTGACTGTGAGAAATTTCAATTATGAATGAATTTAAACTTTAATATCCAGGAATACAAATGCAAGCAGCATTTGCATAAGCAATTAAATTTAAGGTTTTAAGCCGCGAAAATACTAATGGTATTTTTATGGTATTCTTGTATAAGAAATTGATGAAGATTTCCGCGTTTTTTGTCCACGGTCACACTGGTTATATGCTCGAACGTCGTGTCGTCGCTGTTTTCTGTTTTTAACCATTTCACAATTTTTCGTTTAAAAACAACAAAAGTGTCTATTTTATTGCATGCAACAATTACAAATAAAACATTCAACACAAGCGTTATGATTTGAATACAAAGTGTACGTGATTAATATTAGTTTTGTTGCTTTTGCGTTCAACACACAAAACAAGAAAAGAAAACGAAGCGACAACGCAGCAGCAGCAAGCGCAGACGGCAAAGAATTTGATCTGAGCAGCGCAATTTGTATGCATGTTTGTGTGTGTGTGCGAGCGTGAATGCGTGTGCGTTTTTGTGTGTGAGTGAGCGAGAGCGAGATTACAATTAAAAAATGTACGAATACGAGTGAAATTTCGTATAAGATAAAGAAGATGAGGAAGATACGAATTATATATGTATGTATGTAAATATGTACATATGTATCTTAAGCAAAATATAACGGTGTGTTTGTGTGTGTTTTGTAGCAATTTTTGTTTAAACAATCTTGGCCGTGTTATTAATTCAAGGTGGCTCATTATTTAGACGCCATTACAATGCAACCGGTATTGGAGCTCTGCGTGCCTTTCGGTTCTGCCTGTGTGCGCTTGCAAGTGTGTGTGTGTGTGAGTGTGAATGAGTGAGAAAACGAGTAGAAGAGAGAGCGAGATCAAGTAAGAGGGAGTAGGGCGAAGCAGCATAATTCCATTTAGCTGCGCGAGCAGCATTTATTTTTTGCCGCCACTTGCGTTTTTCTTTTTGTTTTCAGTGCGTTGCAGCTCTTCCTTTTCTTGCTGCTTCTGCTTCGTGCTGATTACGGCGCTACAGTGTCCACTTTTGCCCCATCCCGCGTGCCTATTAGTTTGTGCTTATTTATAAAGCGATTGCCGCTGATTGTTATGTGACTTGAGCAGCAGCGGCACAAGCAAAAAAAAAAACTATTTCCAATTAAATCCGCAAAATACTCAATTGAAGCTAATTTCTATGGAAGAGCAGCCTACCCAACCCGTTCAGCAATTGTTTGTTTGTTTATCGGTCGTTCAGCACATGCTGTTTGTTGTTATTGTGTGTGTGTGTGATTTTTTCCCAGGAATATGCATAATATTTGCTACAACAATAGACAAAAAGACGAGTAACAATTGTTAAGCCCCAGCATTGCCCATTTTTTGTCTCCCTTTAACCCAGTCTTGCTCTCTTTCACACTTGCTCTTTGCCACCTGTTTGCGTTTGTCGCACTGTCGCCACATTTTCAATTTCCAATGTTACCACAACAATTAAACGTTTGTTCTTTTTCCAATATCGATAGCAAAAATAGCATAAAGAGAGCGCTCCGCTATAGAAGCACAGTTATTTTGGCATCAGATGTTAAAGTGTGATCAGCATACACATACCAACACCAACATATACAAATTTTTAAAGCAAAAGTAAACAAACCAACGAAACGAAAAAAACCAAAACCAAAACGAAAAAGAAAAAAAGAAAAGAATAAGAAACGCGACGTGCGTTGGTCGTCTGTCTGTGTGTGTGTGCGTATGCGTATGCCTTTGCGTATATGTATGTGTGTGCGTGTGTTTTAACTCTGGCGGGCGACAACAACAACAACAACAAACTGTAATACTAAAGTCAGCAGCAGCAGCAACAACAACAACAACTTGGAACTAAAAGTGATTCAACAGAGACAAGAACAACAACAACAACATAGTAACATGTCGGATTCATATTATCAGGTGAGTCGACGCTGCTGATAGGGCGCATTACATGGCCAGTTGTTGTTGGCCATTTATATTATTTTTTAGTTTTTATTTTCTTTTATCAGCCAAACCTCGTACAGGCACACCTGTTGCCAGTATGCGTGTGTGTGTGTGTGTGGGCTAGCACGGAAACCAGGAGTTTCCGGCTCAGCTGACGCAGACACTTGTGGCATATCCTTAATATGCCACTACATTTTGCGTTTCCCCAGGGCGCTTCCTGTGCGCAGTGAGACAGCAAAAAATAAAACAAAAAAAATTTATTATATTATGACCCTGAATAACAGAAAAAAAAAATAAAAACGACACAATATAAAACCATTTGGGTCATGACTAATACAAAATAAATACATTTATATACAAAAAATGTATGGAATTTATGTTACGACTAACAATCGAAGTGTAGAAAAATGTTAAATGTGTAAAGAGCTATGCGACTTGCATACATTTAACATTATTGCAGTTTACTTGAATGTGAAATCTGATTTAATTACAGAATTTTTTAAAATGTTTATTAACATTATGCATAACATTATTGGAACAAGTGCAAGGCCTTTAAAAATAGGTTATGCTATTGAGCATGAATCACACGTTTTAATTAATAAATTAATAAATTTTGCATAAAGATATTAAATGTCTATATTTTGGAGATAAATATAAATTTAACATTAATTCAGTTAACATGAGCGGCCCTAATTAGAGATGTTAATTAACATTATGTATAGCATTATTGCAGAACAGCTGCGACTGATTTTGAGCTTCAATTAAAGTAATTTTTATAAAATAAATTAAATTAACATTTTTTTTACATAAGATCAAATATAAAAATAAATTAAATTTTAATTGTTGTTTGTATAGGGTGTGTTAAACACGCAATTTCTTTATATTTTTTGAAGCTATTTTTATTTACCCTACTTAAATAAAGACTAGCATAAGAATTGACCCAAATTAGTCGTTATTTTTATTTATTTTTTACACTTCTACAAACAAAAGTGTAAGTTATTCATAGCAATAACAATTGTCAAATGACATCATTGGAATTTTTCTCGCATTCGCTCACAAAAAACCAAAAAAAATTCAAAAAACATTCTCAGTGTGTGCACAAAATGTCAATTGGTTTAAGTGCGTGGCACACTGAATAAAAAAAAAAAATAATAAAAAAATAAACAAATTAACCGACTTGTTTATTAATTGCATTATTTACTGCTACTACTGTGTGTGGGTGTGTAATTAGACTGATGCCAATTAAAGAGTCTGACTTATCAAAGCTAATGCGCTTATCAGTTTAAAGCAGCTCAATCTTGAATAAATATAAACTCAAATTTGTAACAGAATTTTCATCACGTACTCATCGGTAAATTGAACAGATTTGAACTGAAAAAACAATGTTTGTTTATTTAAAATTAATTGAGCGAAACATTTATATTGAGGACGGTGCTGGGCAGGGAGTGTAAGATTAGATTTCGAAGGTGAAAATCAAAATTATATATATATTTATGATCATGTAAGTTTCTGTAAATCATAAGCAGATTGAATTTATTTTAACATTTCGATACTCACCTCCGAAAATCGATAAAAACGATGTATAGGCACAATTTTAAAGTTTTTAATTTAAAGAACATAATTTTTTTTAGAATAGAATTGATTTGTTTGAGCTGCTTAGGAAATTGATGTATTTTTTAAATGGAGTTGTTTAACGTTTAAGTTGAGAATTTGCATTTCACATTAAAAAAAAATTTAAAAAAAAAAAAAAAAGAAGAAATCAAAACCAGATTGTTGCAGTTGTTGCAGTTGCAGTCAGACAGTTGAAGCGAATCTTATTTGAAGTAGCTGCTGTTGCTGCTGCAGCTCCTCCAGCTTTTCTACCTTGCATTCTTCATTTGCCATTTTGTGTGGCCTCCTGTTGTTGCACCTGAGCAGCAACTGGCTGTTGCCACAATTGGGAGCTGCTCATGGTGATTGCCTGCGGGTTTATTTTATATATTTTCAACCGGTTTGCAACTTGGTCTTGGGCTTTTTTTGTGGTGCACCAGAACAGGGTCAGGCCAGTTTGATTGGGGGAATGGGAAATGGGAATGGGGAATGGGTTGCTATCCATTTCGCTAAGCCTGGCTGGCAACACAGAAAATAATGTGGCCCAAGCTACTACTTAACAGACTTAGCTGCGAATGCCATTTTAATACCCTTCAATAACTTTTGTCATCAGACTTGTGTCTGTGGACGTTAAACAAGTCCTTGTCTAGTTTATTGAATGCCATAATTAGTCGACGCTTTTAGTTTTTAATGAATATAGCGCATTCTCACATTGTTTTGCCGATCAATAATTTTTTTGCGACTGTAACATATACGCGCACTGTTAGCTTAACAGCTAGCTTACAACATCTGTTAATTACTCGAAAACTGTTTAGCTTAACAGAATGTTAGTAAAAGCATGCTAACATTGTGTAGCTTTAACTTTAGCTCATTGAAAATTCTTGGCAATGTTAATTTATTTAACAAATTTGCAAATGGGAAATGCCTGAGCAAATATTCACAAGACATTGCTTTGAAATTGTTCCTTCAATAAACAAACAACAGAGCCATCAAGTGTCGCGTGTCCTGCCTCCTACTCCACAAGGTTGTCTTACTGTCTGTCTTTCTGGCTGTCCAACTGTCTGTGTGTCCACATCTCTTGGCCACTGACAGCCCGTCAGTACATACATATAAACAAAGGGCACACTGGCTGTCAAAGAGTCAGCTTTGTCATTCTCCTGGTTGTTTACTTTGGTCAAGAATGCATTCAGCAAGTGGCTTAATGTGTTTTCATTCCGGCTTCTTTTTTTTTTTTCTCCTGCTTTGGTAAACACTTTTGGTCAAGAAGCAAACGATGGCTCTTTGAGCTTAAGTTTAAGTATATTAATTAAAGTTCAATTTGTAGTTTTGGCAGGCTAAAATAGGTTTTTATTATTAAAATTTGTAACTATTTTACATAGATAAATATATATATATATATTTTATAGACTTTAAAACATTTATTAACAAAATAAGAATTTAAAAAAATGTTCATTTTATTTGTGCTTTATTTAAAAAAATAATTATTTGCACTTACTTGATTTTAGAATACAAAATTATACGCTTTTAAGGAGATAAAAAAGAATGTTATGTTGAAAAACTTTTGCGCCTTATATTCGCACTGTCAGAATCAGTTGAGAATTATAGGCGTGCAACACAGGAGTGCAAAAAATAGCGCCTACAAATAGGCAATTTTTTAAACGGAATTTTAAAACTGTGCCATTCTATAGAATTATTGGGTTTTTAAATTAATTTACAATATTTCTACAATTATTCTATAGAACTATTTTGCAATTTAAATTAATTTACAATATTCCACTTTTATTCAGTTATTACCTATAATTATTTTATAAAATTATTTTGAAATTTAAATTAATTTACAATATTTCACATTTATTCAGGCTCAGAAGTTTCAACTTTCGAATTTCAATTCAAAAGTCTTCCACTGTCAATTGTTTTTTATAATATAAAAACTAGGTTTATTTAGTATGACTTTCAATAGAATAGTTAATAGAAAACTTTAATAATAGGTACTAAAATCTAAAATTGATTGTATTTTATTTTTCTTAGCTCTCTAATGCACTCCATAATAACTTTAGCTAACGAACTACAAAACTTTATGGTTATTTTTACAGTATTCTATACTTCTGCACCTTGCAATTGAAAATGCGCACTGAATGTTGAGATGCATCTGTATCTTTTGCTTGTGTGTATCTTTTGATTGCACCGTAGTTTCTATTTAACAGCAACAGTTGCAGCTGTGCATCGTATATATATATATATATATCTTTTAGCTGATTAAACTGAGACGACGTCGTTGTACGGTTCTTGGTTGTGTTTTATTTAGTTTCAATTTATTTTTATAACACTTTATTTCCGTACATACTACTTTTAATGAAATTCAATTGTATCTATTAGATTGTTGTTGTTGTTTTTGTTTTTGTTGGGGTGCTGATAAGGTATCACAACAACAACAATTCATAATAATAATAATAATCACGAATTGTGTAGGGAAATTTTGTTTTCTAGCTGCGCATAAAAACAAACAAACAAACAAAACAAAACAACAATAAATATATTATACAAGACTTAATGCACTCAATTTGTAGATAGATTACTCGTAAGTATATTTACTTTTGTTTTTGTTTTTATTTTTTGACATTATTATCAATTCGACCCTGTGGCCTTTGCAACAATTGCGAATTGAGCAATCAAAAAATGTAAGCAAAATTTCAGCATCATCAGGAAAATGAAAATAAAACCTGTAAAATGATTAAAATTATGTATATCCTGGGGGATAACTGTAGTCGCAGGAAATTCATTTGCAATGCAATAGATTTGATTTTTCCCCCCATTGTTCCAAATTGTATTTTTTATTTTTTGTTTTTTTTTTACTGCTTGAGGCCAAAGAAAGTAACGCGGGGTCGTCGTCAGACATTGAAAATCATTTAATTAACTATTGCTGTCTGATGTTGTTGTTGTTGCTGTTGCTGTTGCCGTTGTCGTGTCGCTGTTATATCACATTCATCTCCAGCTCTGCCGTGTTTTGTGAGCTCTGCTCTGCTCTGAGTTGTTGGTTAATTCATAGCTCGATTGCCGGACCCTCCGCCTGCCTCGTTTCTGCCCGCCTTGGGCACATTTAATTGCTGCAATTGATGAGTTCAATTGCGCAAATTGCTGCGCTGACTTTTGCCGCTGTGTGTCTCAGCCAAATGAGCCACTGTACAATGGACAATGGACAGTAAACTGTGGGTGTTTCAGGTAGTAACTGTCAAGTGTTTGATAGATCTCCAGTCTTCAAATGCAATAAGTGTTTGTACTCGCTCTAAATCAAAGTTAAAACGCTAAAAGTTTGAGTATAAAATAAAATAATTCTAATTTAAAGACTGTGGCGTGCAGCTATTTGCATTTTATGTTAAACTAATGTTATTTAAAAGACATATAACATATGTTATAAATACACTTAATAGCGCACGTTTAAAATTTATTTTACATTAAATTATATCACAACACAAAATAGTGTAATATATTTTATTATTCCCTTTTAATTTAAAAATCTCTTGTGATTTTAGAGCATTTCTTATTAAATTTAACAGCAATGGCGTGCAGTTACTTTTTATGTAAATATGTTAAACAACTGTTATTAAATATATATCAGGCTATGCCACAACTTTAAATGTAATCAAACATTTTTATGTTATGCTAAAAAGCCGCTGTAAATAACAGTCGCCCGCTTAACATTTATGTTACTTTAAATTATGTCAATGCACAAAAGTGTGTATCTCAGTATGTAATTTTAAAGGATTTGAATTAGAAATAACAGCAATGGCGTGCAGTAGAACAACTGTAAACTGTAGCCGCTGTAAATAACATATGTCTGTTAAATGTCTGTTAAATAAGTCTTAACAGTCGTCCGCTTAACATTTATGTTACAATAAAAGATATCAATGCACAAAATTGTGTTTATCTTCTAATTAAAAATCTGAGTATGTTATTTTGGAGAATTTTAATTAAATATAACAGCAATGGCGTGCAGTAGAACAACTGTTATTTAATATACTATGTAAATAACATACTTATGTTATAAATAAGCCTTAACAGTTGCCCGCTTAACATTAATATTACATTAAATGATATCAATGCACAAAAATGTGTGTTCACCTTCTAATTGCGTGCCTGGAAAATTGCGTTCCATTTCTATTGGCATTCCCGTTTCTGCTCAACTGTTGAGCAAGTTTTCTAGAGCTTCCTTTCCCAGTTGCAACTAGTTTTTTGAATTTGGCACATGCAGGTGTCCCCAATTATGCTACTCAGTCACGAAAATTGGGACAACGTTAGTTGTTGCACAGTTTGTGTTGTAGTAGTTGACTTGCAAATTGAATATGGGGTGCCACAACTGACTGCAACAACAGAAACTAGTTGCGAAAGTAGAACTTGTCTAAGTTGGACGACGCCGAATGGAATGGAATGCGGCAAAAAGCTGAAGTTTGGCCCAAAGTCAAGTGCAGCGGCAGAGGGATAGGCAAACAGACAGACAGACAGACAGACTGTGTAACTTTGTGGGATGTCATGAACTTGCAACAGTTGCTGCTGTGCTGTGCGCACGTGCAGCAGGCAACAGCTGCTTTAATTTTTATTTTATTTTATTTTATTTATTTTTTCTTGCCGTCCGTTTCCTTTGTTGCTGTTTATGTTTGCCTGTCACTTGTTTGCTTGTTTGTTTGTTTGTTTTGCTTTTGGTTTGTCTGTGTGGCATGCAACAGTTGGTTGTTAATAAACTAAAGCGGCTGCTGGACATTTGCAGAGTGTTCACAAGTGTTGCACAAGTTTAGTTCAGTTGTGAACGAACGAAACGTTCATACAATACGAACTATATTCAGACTCAACGTAATAAAAGAATCGATAGAACGAACTAGCAGATGAACAATAACACACATAAATGGTTCCTTCGTTCAGTTTAGTGAACTTGTTCTGAACGTTTCGTTACAGCTCTGTTTTGTCCACCTTAATATTATTTGCTGCTGCTGCTGCTACTGTAACATTAATTTTCTGTATAATTTTGCAATTTTCACTTTCACTCGTGCAAAACGTCAAATGGCGAGTTCAAAGCGAACAAATGGCGATTGTTGTTGTTGCTGTTGTTGTTTGCTGCGTTCAAGTGCATTAAAACAACAAACAGTAAAAAAGAGGCAGTGCCGCCATAAAATATTTTTCAATCAAACTAACAGCATGTTAATAGCATAACAGAGACACATGCCAGAGAGTGTGAATAAAAGATAGTGAGAAAGAGAGATGAAGAGTGAGCTGAGAAGCGTGCCAAACGCCACCTGCAAAAATAACAGCAACAATAACAAAAGCAGCAGCTTCCGTCGCTGCACTGCCTCTCCAAGCTCTTGTCCGCTCTATGTTTCTCTCTTTATCGTTGGGTTCGCTCGCTCGCTCGCTCACTGCGCTTCCTCGAATAGCAGCAAAGTGTTGTTGACCGCTGTGCGCTGCTCTCAAAAATGCCGTTGCACATTGATTGAATGCAGGCAAAAACAACAACAACATCAACATCTATCTATCTATGTATATATCATATGTGTGTGTGTCTATGTTTAATCACATTATAGATGTGTGTATGTGTGTGTCTTGCTGATTCTGTGGGAATTGCTCTGATTTTTTTTATTGCGCTTTTTGTTTTGACTGCTGTTTGGCCTGGCTGAGCTTTTACAGCTCTTAATGCAATTAGGTTTTTGCAGCGGCAATTCCCACCTTGCCTTGATTGCAAGACCCCCAATAATAGCAGTAGCAGTAGCAGCAGCAGCAGCAGCTTTCCCATAGCAGCGCTTATTTAACTGTAATTGTATATACGAATATATGTATATAAACCGCTAGCTTTTATAAATTAATTAATCAACGCTTTTGCCGTGTTAACAGGGCGTGCTGCTTCTTCTCCTTCATTTTCTTTCTATTCCCTTCGCCTCCTCTTCTTCTTTTTCCAAAACGAACAGCGCTGCCAACCCTATGCAAAGAAAAATGTCTTAAAATGCAGAGGCAGCCAGTTGGAACTGTAGTAGTATGTTGTTGTTGGATTTGAATCTGTGTGTTGTGCAGAGGGGTGGGGAGGGGCACCTTCTATGTTATTCTGCCTGCCTTGCAGCCCATTGTTGCCTGCCTTTGCCTTAGCCGCCTTGTCATTGTTGCAAGACGCGATGACTTCCCACAGATTCACACACACAACGCGACAGAGTTTCCCTTTCGTTACGTGACAGCGCGCCCAGGCAAAAGAAAAACAACATCTTTAACCAAAAAAAAAAAAAATACTAAGAATTATTGTATTTAAAGTGTCGAAGATTAAATACTCTTGTAATTGGTATTATGATAGGTTTAATAAATGCTTTTCTGTAATAACCTGAAAATTTGCCTTGCATAAACTGAGTTTTCAGTTTTTCCGATTAGAACTTCATATTAATGAGTATTGGTTGCAGATATTTAATAAGCAATAACTTTTTCATTGATTATTTTTATGGCAACTATAATATATCGTAGCTCTGATTTTCTAAAAATTTGGTTGATTTTCAAAGTGCATAATACAGTTTGGAGTTGACGTTATTAAAAAACTAAGAGTTCTTTATAAATTCCAGATGGCTTGTTTCTAAGATTAATTATAATATATTTATAAAGAAATTTATAAGATCAAAAATTGTATTTTTTTTTATAACTTTGCACATTTCTTTAAAAAATCACAATACCCTCTATAAAGTGCATAACAAGACAATCACACATTGCATAAAAAAAAAAGAGTGAGGGGATGACTTGTGAGAGGAGACTCGCAGAGACCCATCCTACAATGATACTACTTATATGCAGACACCCAAACTAAGTACTTACAACGACACCCAACCCAATCCCAAACCCAATTCCAATTCCAAGCCAAGTAATCTGCATATTGCCGCCAGGCAGACAGATCTTAACTTTTGTTTCGCTGCATTGTTCTTGGCTTGTTTTGCTATGATCATGATGATATATATATGTATACCCTATAAGGGTTAGTATAGATGGTACTTTACATACTTATGTATAATTGACAGGCGCTCATTTTCCGCCCGAATGCGGCGGCAGCTTTCCCAAAAAAAGATTATTTTGTTTTTTATGCAATTTTTTTTGTGGTTTTTTTTTTAATTTTTTATTTGCACTTTTCCTTTTTTTTTTGGTGTAATTAAGTATGATATAAAACTGGTACTCTGAAGTTTTTCATTTATTTCTTAATATTTTTATTTATTTTTTTTGGGTTTGTCAACCCCAAAGATTGCGTGGGTTTTTAGCGCTGACGCATTTGGCTAAAAGACTGAGAAAACTGGCCAATAAAATAATGAAAAATCTTTTATAGCTTTTTGGCTTTTGTGCTTATCAGTTTTGTTGGACATTCGCTATAGTATACGATATGTTTGCCTCGTTTTGGGTTTGTGGCTTGTGGCACATACAACATCCGGTTGTTTGGCTCTTTTTGGTTGTTTGGCTTTGGCTATTTCCGTTTATTGACTCGTTAAAGACGAAACACACTCGTTAAATGTCACAGTTGTCTATGTGTGTGTCTTGTTGCAATTCATTTTTGCCTTTATAAAGTCATCTTTACAGTTGCATTTCTTGTGTGGCATATTATATCAATATGCGAATATTTTATGCCACAAACCTGTTTAAAGTTGGTAGAGAAACGAAACTTTTAGCCGGAAAATATTTTATTTATTTTTTTAAAGGCCTAATGGGCATAATTTAACTAAATTGCAAGGTTTGACTTCCAGCTGAAAACTGAAAACTTGAATTCAAAAGATTGTATAAATATTTAAAATGCAATTTTAAAATATTAAAGAAAATATAAGAAATTTTTTTAGCGGTGCTAAATAACCTTGAATTTGGATTATTTTTAAATAAAAAAATAACTTACTATTAGGAAAATTTTATATGCCACGTTCATCTTCTATATTTTAATATCATACATATTTTTAATAATGTTGAGGTATTGTTTTTTTTTTGGTAGGAAATTTGGTAAAAAGATAAGCAAGTATTTTTTTTTTTTTTTGGCAAATTCCATATTTGGAATTTGTTACAGCTGTTGTATTAAAAGATAATGTTTCATTATTATATTATTATATAACAATAGTAAATTATATTCTATGTGAATTGAATAATAAAAGTCAATAGATTAGATAAATGACTAGGGTAAAAGTGAACTTAGATTTAATATGAAACTATATTTGTACCAAAAAGTTCCCCCTAAATTGAACTTAATAACATTTTGACTATATGACGTAGAGAATTATTAGAGTTTATAGTAGAAACTTGTTGCAAAAGTTCCCTTAAATTGTGGTTTATATTTTATATCTTTTTATAGACTATATACTCTATAAATTGATATATTTATGTATATATTATATTTTTATAGATTAAAATAGAATTGTGATACAAAATTATAATACAAAAAAATCTTCCCCAATTGAGGATTACCCTTAGACTGTGGCAACCCTTTATTACAAAAATCTCCCCCAATTGAGGATTACCCTTACTTTTTTAGCATTTAGCTACATTTTAGCCTACATACCCTGTACATATATGTATATACACAGGTCAGCTTATGCGTCAGGGTCTTTTGTTTATTTGGGGTGTGTTTGGGGTTTTGTGATATCTAATTAGTCAGACACTCGTCATTGGCATTTATGGGGCTTCAGCTGCAGTTGGTAACCCTTTTTTTGTGTGTGCTTAATGAGGGTTGTCAGCATTGCTTGTTGGAGGTTTTCTTTGCTTCTTTTTTTTTGTATTCTTGTATTTTTGTCAGGTGGCAGAGAAAGTCACGCTCAGTTCAGATTGTTTCTAATTGAAGCGGCGCCATGCTGTGTTTCTTGCTTGACCTGCCCGTTTAGACAGCTTTTTGTGGCTATGCAAATGAGCAGGCATTTGGCTTATCTCATAGAAATGTATGTAATAATAAACAAAAGCCGTAAGCTGGCTAAAATGTGTGACAGTTTCATAATAGCGCCCAATAAAAGAATAAAATAAAGAAGAGTTGCAGTGAAAAATGTTAACCCAAAAACAAAATAAAGAAGAAACATAATCAAAAGAGACGACGCGACGCGTCGCGACGCTGCTGGCCTTTAACAGTGTGTACAAGAAATGTTAATCAAACATAGCTGTATAATTCTAAGAACTGGCACAATAAAAAAAGAAGCAACAACAACAGCAACAAAACACTTAAAGCGAAGCTTAGAAACAGCATGGCAAAAGAAAAACCCAAAAAGAAGGAACAAAAATAAAAACAACACTTGTATAGTAGAAGCGGGCGCACGCGCAGGCCAATTAACAAACGCGGCTGTGCTGTGCTGAGCGTCCGTCAACGTCAACGTCCAGTCATTCATTGAAGCATGCAGTGAGCGAGCGAGAGCTTTGACTTTGCTTTCTTTGGCTGCAGCTGCGCTCGCTCCACTTTCGCTGTGCTTGTGTGTTTGTGTGTGTGTGTGTGTTTTTATGCAAGCCTAGCTCACGCGCTCAGGCTCTCACAAAACTTACTCTCTCACAATATACGCTCTCGCGCATGCTCAACGCGCTCTACAGCTGCTGCTGCTGCCAACTGCTGCTGTGCTTTAACTTTTGTTTGTGTTCATTGCTCAGTACGCTTTTAGTCGCGCTTGAAGCCGGTCGTCGTTGCTCTGGCTTGCTGTTAACGTTTTGTTATTGTTATTTTTTGCGCGTAGCATCGCGAGAAAGTCTTTGACAACAATTGCATAAATTTCGCGTTGTCTCCCAGAGCTTGCACGCGCGCCTCTTTCGTTGCATTTTTCTCGATGACGCATCAAAATGCGCTCTGAGCCAAGTTTTGTGTAGTGAGTGTTTGTTATTGGGCAGTGTCAATGTCCTTTTTGGAGGAACAACGCCCCAAATATTATTGTTGTTTGTTATGTGAAACCATTTTTGGGATTAGCCGCAAGAAAATATTTTCTTTTGTTAAATGTAAGTTGCTAAATGCTTCGACGCGATTTGGGCCATTTATTTTTACAGCTTCTTCGTTTTCTTCTAAAAGTAGCGTTTAATAATTAAGACAAAAGCGCACAACAAATCGTAAAAATCAAAAAAATAAAAAAAACAACAACAAAAAATACCGCTTGGGTGAAATTCCATTTCTCTTTTAGTTTTGTTGTTATTTTTTTTTTTTTTTTTGTGTTTCTCCCCCTTACCATCTTTGAACGTTTATAAAAAGTGAAAATCAAGTGACAATCAATTAAAATTCGACACAGCAACAAAAAAAGAAAAAAAAAATCGAAATGAAACCAAATTAAAAAAGTAGGAAAAAAAAATCGATTTTCAATTTTAAGCGTCTGCGAGTTTTTGTTCTAATTTTGTCACAATTTTTTGTTGTTTTTTTTATTTTTTTTTTCACCTCCCCGTGCTGCGTTGACTCGTTTTATTTTCGTTTCTTTTGCGTATTTTTACGGTACTTACGATGCGGCGAGGCTTAACCCAAATTCACTTGTTGCATGTGCTGAATAAGCAAAAAAAAAAAAAAGAAAAAAAATATTATAATAAAAACTGAGAACTTTGCTAGGTGCGGACTGTTGTATACTCTGTTGCCAGTTTGTGTGTATGCGGAGGCGAGCGTAGGCGAATTACAACAATGGATGAATAAATTTAAATAATATAAATTTAAATAATATAAATTTAAATAATATAAATTTAAATAATATAAAGGGACTGAGATCTGTATTTGACAGTCACTGTTAGTAATGTAAACAGAGTTCTAATGTTAACATTAACAGTTCCCCTTTAACACCCACAATTTCCATCTAAGCAGAGTTCTAATTTTAACAGTCATGCCAGCAATGTTAAGTTTAACAGTCGTCACTTTTAACAGAGCCACATTTTCCATATAAGCAGAGTTCTAATTTTAACAGTCATACCTGCAATGTTAAGCTTAACAGTCGTCACTTTAACAGAGCTCTGGCTTTAACAGTCACAGATTATCGCAGCTTATCAGCAGACTTCATATCAAATTGGTTGATTCTAGCTAAAAATATGTGGGAGATAAAATTGTTGCTCCCTTGAGGGAACCATAATTGGTGGGGCTAAGTTTCCAGAGCTTTATCTTAATAAAAATGGTCCAATATAACCCATTTTACCTTTCAAAAACAGCGTATAGAAAAAATGAAAAGAGAACTTCCTCACACAGAATCAAAAGAAAACTGAACAAAAAAAAATGTTCGCTGTACTATTTGTCGCTGCCTTTCTATGGCTTTGCGTTAATGCAATACACACACACTATATATATAGTAGTATTAGTATATATACTGACAACTGGCGACTGGGTCAGGCCCAAGGCGGTTGCCCGACCCACTTCTCCCAAAACACGCCAATCCGTCACCTCACCTCTACTCCAGACTTCAGCCCCTCGAACTGCGAACTCATATTACAAATGCGTTGACAGCTCGTTTGTCACTAAACTAAACTAAACGTATTCATCATCTATAAACAACAATAACAACAACAATAACAAGATGAGCCCATAATAATCAACAGTTTGTTGTTGTTGTTGTTATTGTTGCCCATACTCGTATTATCGTAAATTGATTATAAACACATGAAAAACTCAATACTCGCTCTATTGAATCTGATGCTCAACTTTTCTAATGCAAAATTTAACATTTGGTTAACATCAAAAGCGAGGTAGAAAAATAAAACAACATTTGGACTTAACTAACTAAACTATATATTGAATTTGAAATACACTTTATAAAAAAAAGGAAGGAATTTTGGTAGCATTAAATATGGAATATAGTTTAAATATAAATTCTCTATTAACAATGCTTAAAAAAGTGCTTTTATAATAGTTTATATTAGATAGTTCTTGAAAGTAAATAACTTTGTTGATAAATCTAGATTTTAGATAGTGATATTGTTCTCAAAAAGATAATAAATTTTAAAATATTTTTAGGAAAAATAAAGTTCTGATTTATTTTTAACAATAATGATTTAAAAAAATAAAAAACTGACCTTGGCAACTTTTTTCTATTAAATATAAATATGGGCATTTCCTCCCAACAAATCCACCACTTGTCACGTAACGCCACACCTGTTTTTTGTTTATATCTTTTAATCGAAAAGTACGAATGTTTTCATCTCTTTTACCAAATATAGTCCAGCTGAATTGCTACTGATATAAAAATATATAAAATATATAATATTGAAATACAATTTTTTTTTTTTTAATTTGACTTTTTTTAAAGCTTTTTTTCACATTTAGGCGTACGACAGTCACGTAACGCCACAATGGAAATGCCCATATTTATTTAAAGGAACAGAAAACTTAAAAAAAAATTTGAATATGG
Source organism: Hirtodrosophila alboralis (assembly GCA_035043045.1). NCBI lineage: Eukaryota > Metazoa > Arthropoda > Insecta > Diptera > Drosophilidae > Hirtodrosophila > Hirtodrosophila alboralis. The sequence goes on along the minus strand of JAWNNH010000267.1, from coordinate 324,966 downwards.
GATTTAATATAAAATATACAGATCTAATGCTTGCCTTTATTTACGAAAAAGATGAAGAATATAATATAACTAATCAAAACTCTACTCCAAAATTAAGAACACTAAAAAGATTATTAGATAAAATTATAAAATAAAAATATTTTAAATCATTGAATTCACCTGTCTTGCGTTACAAACTAAACAGACAAGTTTAATAGCCCACAGCAAAAGTACAAAAAAAAAATAAATAAAAATAAAAAAATGCTTTTGTATCTTAACAAATTGCACAGAAATCAACAAAAAGATTGTTTAGGCGTTTTTAGCGCTGACCAAAAAAGCAAAAAAAAAAATGTATTATTATTGTTGTTGTTGTTTCAGCTGTACATAAATGGTCAGTTTGTGTGAAGTAATCTTATATTTGTTATACATATATATATATAAAGTATACAAATAAAATGAGATTGTGTGTAGAGTGCGAAAAATCAAATTGTTTCATTGCGTTGCTGTTTAAAATCCCCCACAATATCCACTTGATTTTTGAAATTGCGTGGGCTGATCGTGTTCAGAGTTAGCCAAGGGTAGCCTTCTCCTGCTCGTCGTTTTTATAGATATTTTAGTTTATTTTTATTTTTTTATTTAACAACAAGCGACCTTGTTTTGATTTGATTTTCATGTGCGTGTGCTTAGAGCAGTTCCTGCCACAGAATAAATAATGTTTGCGTTACTTTTTAAGTGTGTGGGCAATCGGGGGAAATGACCGATTAGAAATCGCATCGGTTTCATGTGTTTGTCGTTCTTTATTTTTAAATTTTATTTAATTTTTTGTGGCATGTTTGGAAGATCAAAGCGGGGCGCCAACAATTAGAAATTGCCAGTTATTAATTGCCAGCACTCACATGTGAGCAAAGTCAAGTAGCTTGAGTAGCCAAACATCTAAAAAATTACTCATAATTTTTGTTAAAAATATGCGAGGGTCTTTTATTGTACTAAAAATATAGTTTAAGAGCTTTAAAAGATTTTTTGATTTTTTAATATTTTTAATATTAAAATTAACAGCTCTCTAATAGCAAAATTACAATGTTAACGGACTGAGTTTCAAATTAAATAACAGCCCTAAAGTTAACAGTCTCGCTGTCAATGCTAATAGTTACAGTACCAATGTTAATAACAGACACAGTTCCAATATAAACGAACAGAGTTCGGTAGTTAACAGTGACCCTCCAAGTACTATTATAAAATATTATAAAATATAAATAAATAAAATATAAATAAATAAAATATAAATAAATAAAATATAAATAAATAAAATATAAATAAATAAAATATAAATAAATAAAATATAAATAAATAAAATATAAATAAATAAAATATAAATAAATAAAATATAAATAAATAAAATATAAATAAATAAAATAAACTACAAAATATATAAAAATATATAAAAATATATAAAAATATATAAAAATATGTACAAATATATAAAAATATATAAAAATATATAAAAATATATAAAAATATTTAAAAATATATAAAATATATAAAAATATAAAAAACTATATTAAAAATATATAAAAAATATATAAAATACTGTCAAAGTAACAAACACATTTTGTTTAGTAATTAAATAATATATTTATAGTGCTGGCAAACCTAATAAATAAATAAAAAAAACATAATCTAACAGCGCGCTGGCATTAACAGTCACACACGCTATGTTAACATGTATTTGTTTACATAAGTATGTTAAAGCGTTACATCATGTAAAATAAATACAAATAATTATTATTGATAAATAAAATAACGATTAGGTAAATTGATATAAATGATAAAAACACAACTGAGTCAGCATTAGACTTTGTTGACAATACATTTATTAACTTTCGTTATTACAAACATTCTAGAAAACCAAACCTGACTCATTCATTTGATTGATAAACATTTATTGTCACGTTTTTTGAAATTCTTTTCATTTCTAATCAATTAAGCAATGTTACTCCAATATAATGTAAAGAAATGTTAATACAATTTTTAGAAAATTATAAAAGAAAATGGTCCATTACATAGATTTCGAATTTTCTTTTATAATTTCTAATTAATTGTATTGAAATTTCTTCAATTTGTCTTTAGTTCTATAAGATTAAGTACAACCCTCGTTGCTTGACTTTGACACACTCGTCTAATTCTATTTTTTCTTTTCTCTTCTCTTGCAGGTAAATAACATGAAGTGCAAAAACAAAAACAAAAACAACTTAAGGAATTTTTTCTGCGTTTAAATGAAAAGAAAAAAGAGAAAAGCATTTTCCAAAAATGAATTGAAAAATTGCGGCGACAAGAAATGTTTTCAGTGCCAGTCCAGTATAAATAAATAAAAATATATGCATGAATTAAACAAGATACAAACACACACATGTAAAGCTATAGATACATTTGTATCTATTTTGCATTTTGTAGCGTCGCGCTCTCGCTTGTTGCATATGGATGATACAAAAAAAGAAAATAAGATGCAAGAAAACTGATTTGTTTTTCCGTAAAAATATTTTTGCGCAAAAATGAAAAGCTTTCTAATCGCTTGGCTGCTTCTCAGCGTTTTTCCATTGCAGTTTGGGCCCTGCCAGCGCCTTGACATTTCTCAAATTCAATTCGTTCGCAGCGTGTCGCGTTTATTGCTCAGCATATATATATTATATGTGTCTATATATTATATTCACATATATTAATATGGCATATAGTTATACTATATATAATATCGCACATTTGGCAGTTTTGTCGCCGTGATTTTTGCGTCGCGAATTCGCTTTGGAAAATGTATATATTATTGAAGAAGAAAATGCGCATATCTCTTTAGTGAGCTCATAAAAAATACAAAAATTCACAAAAGTTAATTTAAATCGTTGGAAAAACTGTCGCCCAATGCATTTTGTTGCATTTTGTTAATAAAAAAAAAAAATCAAACAATATATATCGAAAGTGCAAACATTATAATCCTTAGCATGGCACTCACAATGAACATGGTTTTCCTAAAGGATTTACGCTCACGTCTCAAAGGATATCTGCACGTATGTATCTCAATCTGTGAGTCTGCGAATCTCAAATCAAACGCATTCCAATTGAAATTGTAATTGAAATAAGCTTTTGTATTTGACTATTGAATATTGAATACAAATATGAATACACACGAATACACACGAATACATACAAAGATAGCACGCGCGCAATATGCTTACTTGAATATCCTGGAAATGTTGTATAAACGTAGGGTATATTTATTTTGGTTGATTGCAATTTGAACTCTGTTTTAATAGAGCTGGAATATGTATTTAAATATATTTGATTTTGTTTTTTTGTTGTGTTTTTTACAGATATCTTTTTGAATTGCATTAATATTGCCAATTATGTAGGGTATATATTAATATATTTGTGTAGGGTATAAAATCAATATAGCTGTCAATTTAAATAACCTTAAATTAAAATATAGATTTCGAATATTTATTTTATTTTATTTTTATGTGTGTTTTAATTAAATTGCGTTGAAAATGATTAAAAAATAAATAAATAAATAAAATAAAAATTATTAAAAAATAAATAGATGAATTAAATCAAATTATTAAAAAATAAATAAAATAAAAAATTAATAAAAAATAAATATAATAAAAATTATTAAAAAATAATTAAAATAAAAATGATTAATAAATAAATAAAATAAGATTATAAAAAAAATAAATAAAATAAAAATAATTAAAAATAAATAAATTACAAAATTAATAATAAAACTAAAAAAAATAAATAAAATTATTAAAAAATAAATAAATAAGTAAAATAAAAATTATAAAAAATAAATAAATTAAAAAGTATTGAAAAATAAATACATAAATAAAATAAAAATTATTAAAAAATAAATAAATGAATAAAATAAAAATTACTAAAAAGTAAATAAAATAAAAATGATAAATAAATAAATAAATAAAATTAAATTAAAAATTATTAATAAATAAATATCTAAATTAAATAAAAAATTCTTAAAAAATAAATAAATAAATAAAAATACCGTCTACTCGCAATGTGTAGCAAGAGTATATTATTTTTATGTTTATGATGTGCACAGTTTGTTTTTAATTAAGTTAAACAGTATTATGTGTGGGAGTTTGCTTTAATCATGTAGCAATCAATATAAATGCTCTGTAATTTAGTGGTTAGGCATGGGTATATTGACGCTGAGTTTGTAACAGTTTTAAAAAATGAAGTTTCAGTTGCTTTACAGAGATTCTTTTTTTTTATTTTTAATTAAAAATTACATTTTACAAGGGTTTAAATTTATATAATGATATTTAAATGCACATCATTTTCGCTTTAAATGAAGATATTTATTTTTTTATTTTTATAAACATATAAAATCTTTATGAATCTGTAAGAATATAAAGCGATTTTTATAATTTTTTTTTGTCCCTGAAATGTCTTCTTTAAAAGAGAATGTGGAAAGATTTAGTTAATTTACTTAATTTTCGCTTTTCAATTGCTGTTTTATATATTTATATATTAGGAGTACTCTATTTTCTACTTTAACCATTCCCTAATTTTTTTTTAGGGTATGATGCTAGTAGGTCAATCTAAATTTTAATATTCTTATATTATTAATTAAACGTGGGTTGCATTTCACAGACTCTACGTTATATGGTTGCTCTCCTTCTGCCTGCCGCCCTGCACTCCTTCTCCTTCTCTCTTCATATTTATCGCTTACTGCTGCTCCCTCTCTCTCTTTGTTTCTCTCTCTTGCTCCTCTTTCTCTCTCAATCAGCCCACACACAAGCATAGCACAGACTGCGTCAAAAGAAAGCCACAAAATTTAAAATTTAGCCATTTACTGACGTCGTCGCCTTCGCCTGCCACCAGCTCCTCCCACTTCCATTTGTTTCCTCTTTTTGCCTCTTTGCCTCTCATTGCCATTTCCGTTCCATGTCTCTTGTCTTCCACAAGTCTTCCCCCGTCCCTTTTTCCAGCCTCTGTCTTTTCTGTTCTCTTGCAACTTTTTGCAACTTTCTCAGCCGCTGTCATCATCATATGACCGCCCTATAGACTGGGTCCATTATTATATGTACCTCGTATATCGTATATATATATATGTATTCGTACTTTTATCTTTGTTTTCTGCAACTTTGTTGCAATGCATTTCCCTTTGCCCCTTGCCTCTCGCCGCGTCACAATATCGCTATATCGCATATTATGCTGATTATTCAAGTATTCGTAAGTATGTTGTGTCAGTTTTTGTTGTTGTTGTTATTGTTGTTGTTTTTACAACAAACTTTGGCTTTCTGCAATTGCGTTATGCAATTCCCGGGGCCTCCATTATCATCAAGATGTTTTTATAAAGAATGCGCCGCTATAATTTCACATACTATTCGTAAAAAAAAATATTTCCCAGCACATTTTTTTATTTGATTTTGTCAAGAGGCAAAAAAAGAAAGAAAATTCATGGCATGAACAATGCAATAGAGTTAAATTATGATACAAATTTTTTTTTTATAGAAAACTAAATAAAGATATAGTAATTGTAATATTGGGCAAGATCAAATATATTTGTTGTAATCAGATATATAATTAAGTTATCATTGCATTAAATGATCTTGGGTGTTTAAAATTGCTAAACATATTTAAATAATGTAAAAACTATATTTTGTAAAGAAATTTTCGAAAAATTATTAATTATTATTATTATTAATTATTATTATTATTAATTATTATTATTATTAATTATTATTATTATTAATTATTATTATTATTAATTATTATTATTATTAATTATTATTATTATTAATTATTATTATTATTAATTTCTTGGAATTTTTTTTTGGGAATTTTAGCTAAGGAATACAGGTTTTCCTTTACGAATATGATCTACAATTCAATTCTTAATATAAATCTTGATAAATCGATATTTTAGGATTGTTCCATGTTAGATAAAGGCTCTCTGTAGACTGAGCCTGTTTTAGGAGATATTTTTATATAGGAAATTAATTCGAACTATTTCATATTATTTTATATTAAAATTGAAATGAAATAATATTTTGGGAATACTTATTAAAGTAAACTAGATCAATATTTTTTTTTACTGTGTTAATGTCAAAGAATGAAATTCAAAGAAATTGATTTATAAAATTGGAAATTGAAGAATATAAATATAAAAATTAAAATGAAGATTGAATAGTATAAATATGAATATAAAAATTAAAAATGGATATAATAATAAATAATAAATATAAAATAAATAATATAAATAAAATTGAAAGAATATAAATCGAAATAGAAGATGTCGTAAATTAAAGAATATAATAAAGAAGAATAAATAAATAAAAATAATATAACAGAAATAGGAGATAAATAAAAATAAAAAATATGAAAATATAAATGTAAATTAAAAAAAATTAAAATACATTTAAAAATATAAATAGAATTGAAAGAACATAAATATAATGAGAAGATGTCATAAAATAAAAAATATAATAGAAATACGAGATTTAATAAATAAGAAATTGTAATAGAAATTGGAAATAAATAATAAATAAAAAAAATACAATAAAAGTAAGCGTTTATAAAAAAATTCATTTTATTTTCATGTTGCAAAAAATACTTTTCCTAAAATTATTTTAATATTATTAAAATAATGAATATAAAAGTAAATATTGGATCACAAATCCTTTTTGATAGCATGTATAATATTTTTATTTTAAGAACAGGATTCTATATATGCAAAATAAATTTAGTTGAAAAGAGGATTTTAAAGATTTTATTTACCTATTAATTCTATACTTATATGGAGGACTTTTTAGATTTTATTTACCTATTATTTTTATATCTAAAATTGAGTATACCATATGATATTTTTGAAATGGTTTATATAAAAAATAGGCATAGCAAATTGACGCAATGTTTATTACAATCGCTGAATATTGTAGTCTTTGTATAATTATTAATATGCTTAAATATATTATATAAAGAAGGAGACTCTTAGAAACTATTTATATTCGTTTAAAGGTCACAAATCACAATGAGTTATCAAATCTATTAACTAGTTAGTTAACTCATCATAATTCAAGGTAATTATTATTACATTAATTTTGTAGTCGGTACAAATCTTTTGATAATAATAAACATAACGATGCATCGTTATATACGACTATTTCCTAATGCAATCAATGCGTTTTTTTTATTTATTTATTGTTATCAACTTGAGAGCCGAAAACCAGTTAACAAACTTCGTAAATCACTTCGTCACAAATCGTTTTGGCCTTCGTGTACTCCCACGAATTTTACAGTTCGGGCCAATTGGACATTTGAGAGTATTAAATTAAACTACACTCGAAGTTCGATAGTTGAGGTGTACGGTTCGGCAGAAATAACAAATTTACAAGTTGTAATAAAAAATACAAAAAAAAAAATCAAAAATTTAATATAAAACTCGCCGCAATTGTGCATTAAAATATTGTGAAAATTCTTGAATATTATATAGAATAATATATATAATATAGTATAAGAAGCCTAAGCATGTGATAAAGCCATATCTTGGCGACTTTTTGGCATTTGTGTGTGTTGTGTTTGTATGGATAAACAAATGAATTATATATTGTTATATATATATATATATAGAGAACTATGTGCTTAGTTTGTTGGCCAGCTTATCGCAAATACACATGGTCACAAAAGGCCTGATAAGAGAACATTGCGTAGTCGTTGTTACCCTGGAAAAAATATTCTATTATCAATCATAAAATACTTTTGTATATATTTTAATTCCCAAGCTGCCAAAACTTTGTTACATGATTTTTAATATTTTTTTTGTAGAGAAATTCTTATGCATATTCATATAAGTTTAATTTATGGCCAAGTCAAACAAACATGGCCAAATTGACAGCTGTTTTTGCCGCCTTATTGGGCTAATTGGCATGAGTCAAGTTCAGTTTACAAACACAGTTCACAGTTTGCCTTACATTAATGCAAATTTTTTAAAATAAAAAAGAAACGTTTCTTGATTTACAATAAGTCAATGATTTCCAAGGAATTTCATTTGCTCAGCTTGTTCTATATATATTGTATATATATTCATTGTTGATAGTAATAATAATAACAATTTCAATTCTATAAGTTTCAGAGTAAACAAAAGTACTTGTGTTTATATTTGATTTCCTTAATATATATATATTTATTTTTTTATATTTTTTATCAGACATATTTATAGTACTGGGCTGTGCCAATTGTCTGTGCTTTTTATATATTTTATCACATAAACAAAATAGTTTTTATTTAAGTAAATAATGTGTATTAAAAATGTTGCAAGTTTGCTTTTTTTTTTTTTTTCATATTTTTTAAATTTTCTGGGAAGCTGATAAATGTCTCAGTTTATGAAATTTACTAAATAAAATAATAGAAAAAATATATAAATAATTTTTTCAATATTGTTGCTTATGAAATTTACTAAATTTCAGAGGATAGAATGTAAATAAAATAATAGAAAAAATATATAAATATTTAAAATATTGTAGTCATATTATTTATCAGTTAAACTGTAATAGCTTTCAATGATAGAGGGGAATAAAAATAAGATTTTATATTTTTAATTTAAATATGATTTTTTATAGATTTTGAGTTGTTAAATCAATGAATTTTAAAAGCATTAAATATTAACTTAAATTTTTCATTTAAAATTTAAGTTGCCAAAACTTTATTTTTAAGCGTTTTACAATATATTTGATAAAAAAAAAATTATTATATTATGTTTGCTAAGCTGAGAACAGAGTATAAAGCACACAGGAATTTTCAAACTGCAACATTTTCAAATATTTAAATAAAAGCAAAAATGAATCAATCTAAAATACTTTAAAAACTAAGACCTTCTGTCTTTTTTATTTATTGACAATATTCAATAAACTTTTTGCACAACTTTTGAGTTCATATTAAAAAAGTTTACTTTTAGATTCTAATAACTTGCAATTTGTTTATTTCCATAAATATTTGTAACTGGCACAAAGTTGTTATTGATATGAGAAAGTTTTTCTTCAACGGGGGAAAGTTGTGACAAGAATTATTTTCTACTATATAGCAATTGAATTTGATTAGAACTTTTTAATTTGCATCATAATTGTTGTTGTCAACTTTAACTTCAATTCTAACCGTATCAGATTGGAAAATTGTTAGAAAGAATCGAATAAATTGATCAGCTTTCTCATGACAAGATGACAAGACAATCTAGAACCAGTTAAAAGCATTCTTTCTGCTTATTTATTATTTCCTCTTTCTCTAACAATCTCTTGTTGTACATTTTTCTTGTTAACTCACAGCTGGTGAATTGTCGTTTAACTTATTTACCATGAATTGGTCACAAAACAACAATTTAAACATTTAAACAACACAACATACAAAAGCCAAAAGAAACCCCAATTCTACCGAAAAGCCTTGCTTTTGATATGTCTAATCTGGTAAAGAGAATACGCAGCCTGTTAAACTCACAGCCTAAACAAGACTCTAACAATTCAAATGATGTTGAGTTTAGCTTGAACAGAGATAGAAAATTTAATACTTTACCACGAGGATGCAGTGCCACCACCACAGCTTCCTCCAGCACCGTGCGTCGTCGATCGAGTGCCTCCAGATTGTGGCATCGTCTAAGATCGAATTTTGAGTCAACAAGTGCCACAAATGGTGGACTTTTTTACACAGATACGGTAAATGCATCAGGCGAACTAATCCAACAGGCAGGCAAAAGAAAACTGTTAAATTTAACAAAAAAAAATCTAAATATGTTTTTCCCCTTTTTCCATTTACAGGGCGAATACATTAAACATCCTGTACTGTACGAGCTCAGTCATAAATATGGCTTCACAGAGAACCTGCCCGAGAGCTGTATGTCCATACGGCTGGAGGAGATTAAAGAGGCCATCAGACGTGAGATACGCAAGGAGCTGAAGATTAAAGAGGGCGCTGAGAAATTACGCGAAGTGGCCAAGGATCGTCGTTCCCTCAGCGATGTGGCTGTGCTCGTCAAGAAGAGCAAAAGTAAATTGGCGGAACTTAAATCGGAACTTCAGGAACTGGAGAGTCAAATATTGTTAACATCGGCCAATACGGCAGTAAATAGCAATGGCCAAGGTGAGCATAGAAATTGTTATTAAATTTTAGTATAGAAAGGATTATTTAGTTAGGGTTTTGAAGGTAGTTTACTTAGGAAAATATAGCGGATATTTTTACTTTGCTTAGATTTTTTTTCCTCACACAGCTTAAAGACTGTTTTGTCTTGTTTAATATTATTTATAAATTTTTATTTAAATCACAATTTTGACCGCTTGTAATCTGCATTATTTTCTAATTTTTGTACGCTTTTAAGAAACTTTAATTTATATAATAAATTCAGTTGTTTTTTAGATCTATTAATGAATTAAAAGCTTCCAAGATTCAGGGTTTCTCTGTCTTTATTATCCACAATTCTTTTTTCTTTTCTTAAATGTTAGATCAGTTATAAGCCTTGTCTTGATCAGTTCTTCTACTAAAAGCTTGTAACACTAGGATAAATCATAATAAATAATTAAATATTAAATATGCAACTTCTAAATATATATTTATTTATAAATATATATATCAAGTTCATGTTGAACTTCCAGAAGTTTCGGTTTATTTAAGAGTTCTTATAATTATTATTTAAAAAATTTTTTTTTTTTTTATTTGTTTTTTTATTTTTATTTTTTTATTTTTTATTTTTTTTTTAAATTTGTTTTTTATTTTTTTTTTTAATTTGTTTTTTATTTTTTTATTTTTATTTTTTTTATATTTTTTTTTTTATATTTTTTTTATTTTTTTTTTATTTATTTTTTTTTTTTTTTAATTTTAAGGCATACGATAATCGCCAAATATCCCCCTTTTGACCTTGTTTAGCTTTTATTTTAAAATAATTTTTTTTAAACAAACAAATAGCTTACCTGTTTGCTGAACTAACCCTAACTTGTGTCCTTATTCAGGATAACTCGAAAAAAATCACTTGCAACACTTTAAGCTTCTTAAGGCTCCCAAATGTCAATCATGCAACAGGTGCAAGTTCTTTTTACAAGCCAAATACTTATGTCTCGTTGACTCAACTGGTATAACGAGCATTTGTCACGCAAAGCGTCAACAGTCTAGTTATGCATCAATATATATATAGATACTTTTGTATCTATATACAATTGTATCTATGTGTCGCTTGGCGTATTCTCTTATATTAACAGGCGCGAAAAATGCGTTTATCGTTAACGCTCATTCGTATCTATAACAAAACACTTGGCGAGTGTTGAGTTTTTATTTTCAATTCTTTTTTTTGAGCTTCTTTATTTTTTTTTTTAACTATTGACACAAGTGGCATGAAATGTTTTAAACTGAATGTGACTGCTCAACGGTTTCGATTTGTTCTTCTAGTTCTGTCTTTTCTATGTATAGTACTTCCGTGTTTGGCCATCAGCAAACCAACTATCTCAGTAGATTCCATCAACATCATCACATCATTTTCAACTTTAGCATCTCTGCATTGTTGTTGAAAGCTTCATCAGTTTCCCTCTGTGCTGAATTGATTGACATGTTTGGCAGCAGCTGCCAAACAAAATACAACAATAATAAATATTTCATGTCTATCTCTTGATTTTTATAGTATTTGAATTGTGCAGCAAAGTTTAACCCTACAAGTTGGCTCGGAAATTTGGTAAAAAACAACCAGGTTTTTATTCTTGAACATGCTTTATAAATAGATAAACATGCAAAGTTTTCATTTCCGATGTCAGTCAAACTATTTGCAATAGAAAGGAAAAGTTGTTCTGAATACCAAAAAATCGATTTTGAACAAAGAATTCAGTTTAAGTTTAATACAGAAATTATTGCTGTGATTTTTTGTGACTTTTTTTTAGGAAATTAGTTAAGACGGCTCGAGGTTAATTTATGTTTTAAAATAAAACACTAATTTTTTCTTTAATCTTCAATTCAATTAAATCTTCTTTAATACAAACTTCAATTTAAAAATGTATTAAAAAAATTTAAAACAAGTTGTCTGATATGGAGCATTAATTTTTTCTAATTTTAGTATTTCAATATCTAAAACACTTTTAAATATTTAAAAATAAATAAAAAATAAATACAAAATAAATACAAAATAAATAAAAAATAATTAAAAAATAAATTAAAAATATATAAAAAATAAATAAAAAATAAATAAAAAAAAATAAAAAAAAAAATAAAAAATAAATAAATTAAATAAAATAATTTTAAAAAAATATATATGTTTATATACTATAATTATAACACCCTAATAGGAAATTATTACAAAATGCTGCATACTTTTTGGCGCGATTGTTGCGCATCGCGCATGTAATTCCCACACTGTTTCGACTGCCAGTATATAAGGCATGACGGTTTCTCCGCATTTTTTTTATATTTTTTTATATTTTTTTTTTTAATTTTTTTTTATATTTTTTTTATATATTTTTTTATATATTTTTTTTTATATATTTTTATATGTTTTGTAAGAGAATAAATAATTAATTCTTTAAATTATTCTTCATTTTTTGCACTAAAATCAAGTAGATGCAGATCATAATTTCGATAATTAAGCACAAATTACTGACAAATAAAATTGCCGTAAAATTTAAAATAAATATTATCCAAATATTTTTTAAATGAGGTAGAATAAACTGAAATTAACGTTAAGTCGTTTATAAATTTTAAAGAAATTTTTTTAAAACAAAAAACAAATTATGAAAAACAATTTCATAATAATATATCGTTGGTCTTGATAAATAATAAGAAAAAGCGTTTATAATAGACTTTTATCAACAAATGATCATAATTTTGTTACTTTTAAATTGAGATTATATTTTTCTATATCGAAATTTGTCAGAACTCGTTAATCTATAAATATCTTAACAGATTTCAAAAACTCTTTTTTAAGAACTCTAATCTCTTTCCACTTGTAGCTGCTTCCAATCTCTATTATCATCATTGCATCAAGCTATCATTAATTAAATTTTATACTTTATTTTGCTTTTTCCCCACCTCTGACTACATTTAAATATAAATGTGGCAAAGTGTAAATAAAACGTGTCAAAGGGCACATTTGGCTGTCAACAGTTGTTGGTCATGTGAAGTGAACTGTGCACCCTGTGAATATTGCATATGTTAATCACAGTAACTACTCTGTGTGGGCGTACCTTTGACCTTTTGACAGCATGTGGCAAATACCCTGGAGTCTAAGGTTAAACGTATTTGACACCCTAATAATTAACCTGCTCGATGGTGAATGAAACAGATGCCAAGGTCAGCTTTTATTAGTGTCAGTTTGAATTGATTGCAACTAATTAAGAAAGAAATATAGGGTGATATTGGAAATAGGATACCCTCAATAATGAAACTCTGAGAAGTTTTTTAATATTAAAATGAAAATTGAAAAATAATTCATACTCTATACTTGTAAAATAAATATAAATTAAACTTTTGCATATTTAGTAAAGTCGACGCTCACAAATAAGAATCTTCAGTTATTAGAATTTACTGAAATTAGATTTTAGGGCTTGTAATGATTTTTTTACTGTATTCATATCGATTTTTTTATTTTTAACTGAAAAAATATATTAAATTTATATAAAAATATATTTAGTTTATATAAAAATATATTTAATTTATATAAAAATATATTTAATTTTTATGAAAATATATTTAATTTATTCAAAAATATATTTAATTTATATAAAAATATATTTAATTTATATAAAAATATATTTAATTTATATAAAAATATATTTAAATTATATAAAAATATATTTAATTTTTATGAAAATATATTTAATTTATTAAAAAATATATTTTATTTATATAAAAATATATTTAATTTATATAAAAATATATTTAGGATTGAATTTTTATGTTTTGTTTTGTTGCATGAGTTTTTTATTTATTGTATATATTTAATTTTATTTAAAAAAAAGGACTTATAATATCCTTTGCACTTAATTGTCTACTTTGATATTGTTGTTGTTATTAATAGAACTATTAAAAAAAAAAAGAATTTTATTATAGCTTTTTGGAGTAAGTTAAACAATTTCTTTTGGTTGATATTTTTTTTTATATTGATTTTTTTTATACTGATTTTTTTTTTATATTACTTTTTTCTATTGATTTTTTTTATTGATTTTTTTTTTGATATTTTTTTTTATTGATTTTTATTTGATATATATTTTTTTTTTTGATATTTTATTTTTTATTTTGATATTTTTTTATTTTTTATTTTTTAAAAATACCTCCAGAAATAAAAATATTTAATTTTTAATTTGTGTGTATAAATTGTACTATAAAAATATACCCTCTTTTATACCCTAACTAAATGCCATCTATTTTTCATTTATAGCGCCAAATATTAATGCAAATTTTCACCTTTTTCTATGTTTGTTTGATTGTTTACAGAATCGATTGCCTTCAGCCTTGATGGCAGCGGTGCAGCACAATTTGGCGGTGCCGTTGGCGGCTTGGGTATGAACAATTCAATGGATGGCGGCGGCGGTGCACAGCCGGCCACAGCCAATGACAAGGTGCTGGCCTCGCTGGAGAAACAGCTGCAGATCGAGATGAAGGTGAAAACGGGCGCTGAGAATATGATACAATCTTTGGGCATTGGTTGCGATAAGAAACTGCTGGCGGAGGCGCATCAAATGTTGGCGGATTCCAAGGCAAAAATTGAGTTTCTACGTTTGCGCATCATCAAAGTCAAACAGAATCGAGAGCAGGCGGATCGCTGGAAGGCGGCACGTCAGCTAACGGATGAGCATGGCGTTAATTTGATGGGCAGCGGCAGCATGCAGCCGCAGAGTTTGGAGACAACGCTGGAGGAGCGCATTGAGGAGTTGCGTCATCGTTTGCGTATCGAAGCTGCCGTTGTGGATGGTGCCAAGAATGTTATACGCACGCTGCAAACGGCGAATCGTGCCCCAGACAAGAAGGCGCTGCAAGAGGTGAGTTCTGGTCTTATTTATTTAGTACCTATATTTTACCTGCTACTTTTAGCCTAAGTTAATTAGATTAGTCTAGATATTTTCATAGACCTGGCCGCTGGCCAGGTTAAGCAGCCAGGTGCGGGTGTGGGCCATTTTTCCCGGTAAGGCCCAACCGCACCAAAGGCAGCTGCCATTTGTGGCGTGTGCCACACGGCGTATGATTCATGTGCATATGTGTTGTGTTTGCCACTTGTCGTTTTTTCTTTTTTTTAAGACAGAGCACACACACTGTAAACGAGGCTAATTACGCGGCTGTTGAAAATATTTCAATTTCTTTGCCACTTTTATTTGTGTGTGTGTGTGCGTCTTTTTAGCGCTAACTGTCGCCTCATTAATTTACTTGACATTCTCAAAAAAAAAAGATTTTTATAAAACTATGCATAGAATTTGTGAAACAAAAATGCCTTGACCAGAGTGTTAGCCCTACTGTGACTCTTTTAAAGTAAGGGTCTATGCGGTTTTTATAGCATTTGGTGTTAGCTGTAATATAATATAATATAATATAATTTAATTGCTGCTCAAAGTTAGCTACCTTTTTATTAAATAACAGCTTTAAAGGCTTAAAAAGTGTTTTACTTTGATTTGAGTATTGTAAAGTATATATACCGCTTTTGAGATGATATTTTGATTGTCTTTGACAGCTTTGGCAATTTCCCGATTCACTTTATATTTTCTTTTAATCACACTAGCTTACAAATTTTTTTTTTGATCGAGTGAGCTGGGCTCACATATCCTTTTGTTAATGTATTTTTGGGCGCTGATTTCAAAAATGCAAACATTTATTTTTTCAAAGAATGGTTATCGAGAAAACCGTAAATAACTAGTTTTTTGGCAGTCTTTCGACTTATTTGTTCATATCTACATCAGATCTTATTTGATTTTAAATAATGTTACACAATTCAACAGATAATTGTATCCCTTTTCTAACAATCTGCCGTTTATACAGATCAAATAAGAATTGAAGCCATTACAAACCCTCAAAGTTAAAAAATGTGAACTTTTTTTGCATTTTTGAAAAATTGCTGTATTTCAATTGGTCTTTTAAAAATTTAAAAGAATTCGTTTAAATACTTTTAAATATTAATTATGTTAGTTAATTCTTTTGCGAATATTTTAAGTATACATTTGTCCAAATCGGTCAGTAAATGTGATAGTTATTCAGCAGTTAGTTAAAACACCCAAGATAAAATTCAGCTTGTTCATCATTGTATAAATTTTAATTATTTTTTTAGGGATAATATTGTTAACATCCTCCATGCTCACTTGATTTGTGTAAATTAACTTCTCTAAAATCAAATTAACTGCATTTACTAACGTAGCGGTTTTTATATATCAGTTTAAACTCTGTCTGAGCTTCAGTTTTGTGTTTTTCTTTTTTTCTTTATCTAATATCCTTTTTTTTATAGCTCCATGGTCACTTTATGCTAGGTTTTAGTATCTTAAAATTATAATTTTATATTTATTTTTTTATACTTAAAAAGTGACAAAATTTTAAGACTTTTAAGTCCATTAATTCATTGTTTTTCTTTGCTGATTATCAAGATTCCTATCTTAATGATCTCCTAGGTCAGTTTTTAGTCAAATATCTTTGCTATATATATTTCAATTGCATTTACTTAATAATAACCCAAAGTTCAATATATATATTTTAATTCCCAAACCAAAGTTCAGTATAAACTTAATTTCCCTTTTATGCCATATTCCTAACTAAAAGAATCAATTTATTTACTTTATAATATTATTTAAAATTTAAACTCTAACTAGAGTATTAATTATTCGTCTTGGCTTTACATATTTTTCCACATTTTTCCTTATTTGTTTCACAATATTTCCGACTTCCTGTCTCGCTTGATCTGAATCTGTTGATTGTTCTGTCCGTTCTTGTGATTTATCTCCTTGACGGTTGTTGTTGCGGTTGTGTCTTTGATTTTAATTTAAGGGCCCCATTGGTTATTAACAAGTTGATTATTTAACAATAAAAAAAAAGAAGAAAAAAATTCAAGAATATATATATATATATGTAGGCCACATATATAGAACTTGGAGTAGAGCGTTCTATATATTCTTATTCTATTTGCAGGCCATATTTATTTATTTTGAAGAAGCCAACAGACGGTGTGTGTAAAATTCTTGAGGGAGTGCAGTTTTCTTTTCTATTTTTTTCTTTTTTTTTTGACATAAACAAATGCAATAGCAGCAGTTGACAGATGTTTATACTCTATATTTATAGAATTGTTAAAGAAAGAGCATAATTGTGTTGTAGAAATGTGTGTTAGAGAAAGGAATATTTCAACTTTAAAGAGTAAAATATATTTCTTAATATGCAGCAAAAATAAAATTTTGGCTAACTAGCTTCAACTGAATTATAAGTTCTTCGGAAATCGATTTAAATTCAGGAGATATGCCCTATATTCATTTTAAAAGATGTTAAAAGGAGAATTATTATTTAATATAAATTAAAATAAATATAAATATAAATTAAATATAAACTAAATATTTTTTTTTTTCTAATTTGAATGTTTCTAATTCTTGAAAAATTTATAAAAACAGTTTAAACCCATAATATTCAAGATTATAGCCTTACTTTTAGGCAAGCTCAATTTTTACTTATTTAAAGACCTTCTGTATTTAAATACAGGATAACTTACCGTTGAGCAACCAACCTTCTTGTTAAAAAATATTTCTATTTAATTTTCGTTGTTTT
Source organism: Hirtodrosophila alboralis (assembly GCA_035043045.1). NCBI lineage: Eukaryota > Metazoa > Arthropoda > Insecta > Diptera > Drosophilidae > Hirtodrosophila > Hirtodrosophila alboralis. The sequence continues at coordinate 307,239 of JAWNNH010000267.1, read as the reverse complement.
GGTTTCGAATTTTATTGGACTGTTCCTGATGAGGCTCCTCAGTCAGCCCCCAAACGCAATAAACAAAAACCTCAGCCAAATGCCCTTTGCTCATTATTTTTCTCAGTGTGTGTTGTTTGCTAAACATTAATAGAACTATGCTGAATACATTCCTATAAACATACACTGTCGTACACACATTTGTATATATATAAAGTTTCCATATGCTGAGAGCAAAAAGCAAAGTTAAAAGCAACAAAAAAAATTTTTATTCTCTAGCAAATTTTCACGCATTTCAGTTTGAGTTCAGTTGCCGTTTGGGCTACGTGCGCGTTTTTCTCGCTTTTAAATTTTACAATTATTATTATTTTTTTTCTTTTTTAATTTGTCGCGTATTGTTTAAGGTTTTTTATTAAAAAACAACAGTTTTATTGCTGCGGCATTTTTTTGTTTACTGTTTTAAAGTTTATGTATATGCAATTAAAAATTAAAGAAGAAACTGTCACAAAAAATTAAAAGAAAAAAAAAAAAACTATAAACGCTTTCAAATGAAATAAACACGACGACGTCACTTTGGATGCCTTAAAAAGCATTACGCATACGCAACGTGTTTCAAGCTAATTTTTAATATTCAATTTCAAAAAAGCAAATTGCGTAATTCTTTATTTTTTGCTCTCGTTTTTAATTATCGAGCTGCAATTATATATTTTTGTGCGTGTTTTCTTTAAAGTGGATTTTGGGGTCATCTTGCAATTTTTAGTATTTTACAAAAACAACGAAAACAGCAACAACAACAACAAACTACATTGAGAATTTATAAATAAATGCAACATAAATTTAGAAGCACAAAATTTTACATGCCAAGTGAAAAAGAAAATAATAAAAATGAAAGTGTTTTTTCGGTGCGTGGCTAAATATAAAGCTAAAAATAAAATCAAAATATATATATCAAAAAATTAAATAGAAAAATTTATAACAATATAAAACGCCCACCCAGCGAGGGTGGTCTAATAACTAATACACCACGTGCTTACAATAAAAATGTGTATTCCATCCAAAAGAATTAATTGATAATTTGACCCAAAAGTTTATAGTGTGATCTCAAAGATCTTTTGATGTGCGTATATTTAGAAATGATGATTCAACAAAATATATATCAATTTATACGTCACATTTATCAATTTTTATTTGAAATAATATTTTATGTCAAAAGTCTGAACTGTCTGCAAATTTATTTATAGCTTTTGTTATTCACTTTTTGATATAGACTTTAAATTGTATGAATTATTTATTTAGCTCACAAATTTTATAAGCAATTGGAGATGTTTAATTTTTATTTATTTATTTTATGTCAATTTTTTTTATTTTTAAATATGTTTTTTAAATATATTTATTTTTTATTATATATTTTTCTTTTTATTTTATTTTTTTATCTTATTTTTTTTTTTTTTTTTTTTTTAATTTTTTGATAATAATTTTATGAAGAATTTCGCTTAAATGTTTTTTTTTATTATTGCTTTTAATTGTATTTTATTTAATATTTAGTTTAACTTAAAAGATTGATATCAGAAATGAATTAAATCTATTTATTTAATTGACGCGCAGAACTTAAAAATATAGCTTAATCCAATTTCAATATTTACCGAAGTCTTTAGTAAATATTATAGAATAATTCTATATACCAAGTTTTTATTTTATATGCAAACTTCTAATATTATGAATATGAGTTTAATATATTTCTTCAAAGTGACGCTAATTTTTTGTACTAAATTTATTTGAATTATCATTTCTATATTACAAATACAGCTGCTAAAACAGAAAAACTATCGATAAAAACCGCAAAAAATTACAGATATTATTTATTTATTAATTTAAAATTCATAATGAAAATATGAAGATTAAAATAAATATTAATATATTCACACTTTCAAGCTAGTATCGATAATATCGCCGAACTTTGAGTAAACTAATAAATCAACTATCGATATTATCGATAGCTCAAACAATTGTTTGCCAGCTCGAATAGCTAATTATAGAAACTGCCCTCGCATAGCATTTGTTTGTCGAACTATCAATAGCAAAAAGTTGGCAATTTATTTTTAGCTTAATCCAAAAAAATATTTAAGAAAAATAAATAAATAAAAAAAAAAACTATATGCCGCGTATCTGTGCAGATCGTGTAGTGTATATAAAAAGTTGAGAAAACGTCGACACCTTGAGCAGCAAAGCAAAGCAACCTTTGCAACATGTGTGTCTAAAAGTGGGGGAAGGGATTGTGAATAACCGGGGACAGTGGGGGCAGGCAGCAATATGAGCGACAATCAAATTGAAACGCCTTTGCCACATGAACTGACCGCCGAATGGACAGTGCGTGCACAATTGACATTTGCACGCGGTGGTGAGCCTGTGCAGCGGGAATTCAATGCACAGGAGCCACTGCATCCAGTGCGTGTGGTATACAAATGGTGTACGCCCAGCGAACAGCAGCAGGAAACGGAACAGGAGAAGGTAAGCCTTAAATTTACCTATATAAAAAATAATTCTAAATTTATAAATTGTATTAAAAAACAGATCACAACAGCGACTAGCTTTCGCAGCACCAATTCCTCGGCTACAACCTATGCGGATTCAGCATTTGGCAGTCCACAAGCCTCACGGCTAACACAAGCGCCAGGAGAGGCGTTGCCAGTTGGAGCTGGCGGTGTCAGTGCTCAGGTGTGTGGCACACGTTGTCGCAGCACCTGCAACATTGTGGTCTCTGCCGTGGCAGACTTTCTGCCCCAGCAATTGGAGACTGTAAATGAACCCTTTGTTTATCATAGTAAGGTGCGTGCACAGCAGTTGCGTGATGCCTGCTCCCAGACAAGTGATTCGGAGGAGCGACAACGTCGTCGTCCTGCCTATGAGCAGCGACGTGCCACAACGGAGTCGTTAATGAATTTTGCCAGCAAGCGGCAGGCAGAGGAGGCGAACACCTATGTGGTAAGTAGTAGGACGCTATAATTTAGCCAAGAATTCAACTAATATTCTCTTTGATCTTACAGCCAACCTACTCGCCCACGCCGACAACGCCCTCGTCCACATTTAAGTCCGCATCATTGCCACGCATACCGCCGCTGCCGGCTGCTAGTGTGGCATCCACACCAGCTGCATCCAGGCAGCCGATTGCGGGTGAAAAGAAGCCGCGCACTGTGCACATTGATGTCTATTGCACGGGCTCCGAGGAGGATGATGAGGATGAGCAGCATGCAGATGCCGAGGCCTCCAGCAGCGACTCGGATAACAGCAGCAATGGGCAGCATATCTATGAGCTGGATTCGAATTCAACGCCACAAACGGTGCTGGACAATGAGCAAATGCTGTTGCGTCATCAGCGCATCTCAGGCGCCGCCTTGCCACGTCGCCTAGCCCAACGCGCTACACAATCCTCGTTCAAGCTTTCAGAGCAGCAGCAGCATCAGGAGCATCAGCAGAAATTGAATCTGGGACATGCCATAACCAAGTGCAGCACCGCCGAGGAGGTCAATGAGTCCAAGCAGTTGTTGTTTCGCAAACATATTGGCGATCAGCGTGCCACTAAGTTGGCCAATCTGCGACAGAAATATATGCGCCAGGCCAGCGATGAGACGCAGAGTAGCAGCGTGTATCCAAACTCTTCACGTTCGACCATGCCACGTGATGCCACCTGCAGCAGCGTGTCCAGCGTTTTGGCTGGCGATTGTGTGGACTCCTCGTGGAAGGATACCGATGAGCTAGATACGCCCAGTTGTGCGCCATTTGCTCAGATAACCAAATCCGATAGCTTCGAGTATGAGAACTCGCTAGATAGACTGCGCATTAGGCAAATGGAGCGTCTCTGGGCGCGACAACACTCCACGGAGCAGCAAACATCATCGCCTGCGTCGCCACATCCACATCTCACAACCATAACAGAGGTTCAATCGCAGCGTGGCTCGTTCCAGCGCAGCGATACCTTGCCCTCTGAATCGGATGCCTTCTCGGAGACAAATGTGGGCTATAGCACCTATCCAGGACGACAGCTGCAGCAGATGCAACAAACCTCGCACTTTGCACGCAATCGTCCTGGTTTCTTGCAGTTCTTTGGTCCACCTGCGAGTCCTGAACCAACGTTGCCACAAACAGCGCCAATTGGTGGTGTGGCTGGTGCTGCTGCTGCTGCTGGCGTGGATCCTTTCAAGCGTTTACATCCCGGTTATCGCTGGAAGAGCGAAGCACGTGACAATCTTAGCGTGCCAACGGCACCTGGTTCACCCTCCTCGGAGCGCAGTTCGCCCCAGTTGCTGTCCGCAGCAAGCACAGTGGTGCGTTGTGGCAGTGAGGCGCCACCCAGCACCACCTCGGCTACCACCTTTGGCACCGTCGTGGCACCATCGCCCTTGTCAGCGCGTCGCTTTGATATCTCACGTGATAGTCCAAGTTTGACCAGCGAAACCTCCACCGTCGTCTCGGGCTACACCCATGAGCATCTGGAGAAGGCGCGACGTTTTGGCAATGTGGTTGCCATGCGTAAGCCGGGTCATCATGTTGGACCCACCAAGAATCCCAATTGCCATTGCGAGAGCTGCCAGCGCTGGCTCGCCGAACGTTTCCAGCTGCGCGGACGCGCCTTCTCCCTGGGCGAGCGGCCGCTGCTGCGACGACCGCAGCCTTAAGTTGGGAATTTAGCTTTAGGATTGATTATAATACCAAAAATACCATTGCAGAGTTTAAGATGAAAGTTGAATAGATGAAGGTTAATGTCGGTCTGTTTTATAATAATATAAAAGTATAAAGTTTTATAGGAAGTTTGGGAAATTAATGAAATAATAGATTCAGTCTTTTTTTTTTTTATATATTTACCAATTTAATTAATTAATTTAATTGTACCTAAAATCACAGAAACTCTTTTCTATCAAGTAATTTAAAAATCACATTTTAAACATATAGTTTCTGTTTTGAATATTTTTTTTTCAATTTTAGTAAATATTAAAAATGCTCAAAAACTATTTAAAAAGTTTACAATTCATTACAAAAAATTTTTATATTATTTTTTAATATTTTTTTTTTCAATTTTAGTTAATATTTTAGATAAAGAATTATTTCGAAATAGTTTAGTACACTGCTGCATAAGTTTCAATGGGAAAAATGTTCAAAAACTATTTGAAAAGTTGACAATTCACTAAAAGAAATTTCAATTTAGAAATTTTTAGACATATTTTTTATATTATTCAAAAAGTTTTACACTGTATTAGTAAGTATTTCATTTGAAGATTTGTTTTATAAAATTGGCAAGGTTTTTAGTGACGTATCATTTGTTAAATTCTGAAAATCTAGCTGGAAAAAATGACGTCAATCTAGCTAAATTTTCACGATTTGTTTTATAGTAAATGTACTTTTCTTAATTTTATTGCAACTATTTAATTTATTTTTTTATCTATTATAAATCTAAAATATTTAAATCTGCAATGGTTTTTAAACTTCGACTGGAATCGATGTTAAAATTTATTGTTTTCTTTAGCTTGCATTTAACACTTGGCATAAGCTTTCACCGCGTCCATTAACAAACTCAATCCGATCGAAGCTTATCCTTGCTGTATCCTTGAAAGTTAGAAACTTAAGTTAATAAATATTGTTCACAAATGTTCCTCACACAAGCAAAATGTGCGCTGAATCAGTTTAATGTGTTTTTGTGTAATCAAGTAAATAAATAATAATAAAAAAACAGAAAAAAATAAAACTAAATTATTAATTAATATTGTTTCAATTCTCAGAGGATTTATTTTATTTTTTATTATTATATTTATTTTATTTTATTTATTTTCCCAGGCACATGGCCGCTTGTCGGAATCATCGCGTAAACTTGATCTCTTGCGCTATTCCTTGGAGCTGCGACGCCAGGAGCTGCCCACGGATTCGCCCACCGCTCAGTTGCTCAAACAGGAGCTGCAAATTGTCCAACAATCGACATCGCCGGCGCCCGTGCATTATACATCACTGCAGACTGGACCGGGTGGTCTGCTTGGTGGCAAGTCGTATCAATCAGTATCATCGCTGGGACGTTGTGCCAGTGTGACGGGTAAGCTGGAGGTGCGTCTGATGGGCTGCCAGGATTTGCTGGAGGATGTGCCCGGGCGTTCGCGTCGCGACAAGGATAACAGCTCCAGTCCGGGTGATTTGCGTAGCTTTGTCAAGGGCGTCACCTCGCGCAGCAGCTCCAAAAGCTATTCAGTCAAGGATGAGACATCGCTGGAGATTATGGCTGTCATTAAGCTGGACAATATAACTGTGGGCCAAACGTCCTGGAAGCCCTGCTCACAGCAGGCCTGGGATCAGCGTTTCTCAATTGATCTAGACCGCTCCAGGGAGCTGGAAATTGGTGTCTATTGGCGCGATTGGCGCTCTCTGTGCGCCGTCAAGGTGCTGCGCCTGGAGGAGTTCATTGACGATGTGCGCCATGGCATGGCGTTGCAATTGGAGCCGCAGGGTCTGCTCTTTGCCGAAGTGAAATTCCTCAATCCGATGATCTCGCAAAAGCCCAAATTGCGACGCCAGCGCATGATCTTCAATCGTCAACAGGCCAAGAATATACCGCGTGCCAAGCAAATGAACATCAATGTGGCCACCTGGGGCCGTCTGCTCAAGCGCAATGCGCCCAATCATGTGCATCTCGGTGCCGGCGGCAATAATGCAGCGATTACTGCCCGCGGCACCTCCCCCTTGCCCAGCAGCGCCAATTCACGCAACTCCGAGTCGCCCATATCGCGTACGCCCTCCTCAGATGCGCTGGCCATCGAACCGGAGCCCTACACGCCGGGTGAACAGGCACAGAATATGGAATTTGATCCCGAGGCGGGTCTACATGAACATGTCGAGACGCCCGGCGAGTATCCCGATCCTGCGGCCAGTGGTTTAAGTGGCATGCGTCCGCTTTCCATGCATATGCATGGCATCAGTGTGCTGCCACCGGAGACGCCACCATCAGCAACCTCGAATTCAAACAGACCCAGTACGCTCAGTCTGCAGATGCCCGGCAAGACGCCGCCAGGACGAACTGCCGCACCCACAACAGCACCGCCACCGCCGCCTGTCCTCAAGGCTGTCACACCTGTGTTGGATCAGGAGGTAAGCAGCTTTGAATTTTATGCCTTGGAAATTGTACAGCAAAGAACCTCAATTGTATTTATTAAATTAGAGCTGGAAAGCAAGCGATGCTACTATCGATAATATCGATAGTTTGCCAGTTTCGATATTATCGAAAGGTTTTACAATACACTGCATTTATTTATGCTATCGATATTTAGTCTTTCCAGCTCTATTATACATATATACATATATCAACTATATCTTTAAAAACTACTATAAAAACTCTAGCTGTTCGTTGTGCCTTTTTGCCAGCTGTTCATTATGTAAATTGATCAATCACACTCAATCATAAAACTGTACAGTCTGTATTCGCTTTGGTGTTGGTTTTTTTTTGTACATATTCATATATCTATATAGGTAATAGTTTAATTTTATCCACATCATTTGATTAGCAAACAAAAACTCCATACAGAATTTAAACGACGTTGAGCAAAATTGGATGCTGTTGATATTTATATATTAAAATCATATTATTTGGGTATTATTTATTAATATTTGTATGCTACATTTCATTATAGCGCTATCATTAATTTTAAAAGCTAGAGTTCATTTTGTAATGCATTTTTTATCATTCTAGTTGAATTATTATCAGAAAATTGATTTAGATTTAGTTAAAACTTCGTAAGCGAATATTTTAAAATATATAGAAAGAGTTTTAGAATTTCTTTTGAATACATAGATCATACAAAAGTCAGTTCAAATATTTCTGCTTGTGAGATTACTGAGAAGACTAGGAATTTATAAAATTATGCTAGGCTGTTAGTTGGAGAGATGAGTTTTAGACAATTTTCCTTAGTTTTATTTTGAGAAATGAATTTTAGACAATTGTCCTAAGTTTTTCTTTAATTATAGTTTGAATAATGAGCTTAAAATAATTTTCCCAAGTTTTTCTTTAATTAAATATCAAAAAATCAAAATGTAAAATTGAATATCATAAGAAACATCATGATTTTCCAAATTATATATGCATTTTGCTTTTGCTTTGCTTTCTATTTCTCTTTCTATTTTCTCATCAATATCACGTTCATTTCTATAATTTCATACATTTTTATTATTATTTTCCCACTCTCTCTCCCGATCCTTTGGCGATTGTGTATTGTCCTTGTCTTCTGCACATTCTTCTCATTTTCTTATCGAAAATCTTCTTTTATGTATATCCCCAACTTTTCGTCTGCTTTTATTTCAATTCTTTCTCTCTATATTGCCTGCTGTTGCTTTGTGCTTGGCGTGTGTGTGTGTGTTTGTGTGTGTGTGTGTGTGTGTGTCTGTGTGTATGTCCTTGTGTCCTGTATCCTGTATCCTGTGATGATGCCGTTAATCGTCGACAGTTGCAGGACGCATTACACGAATTTGATTTTCTCTCTGAAATGGAGTCGCATCCAAACACACTGCGCCGCCCGCTGCACTCGCAGCCAACAACTGGCTGGCCGGAGCAGTTGGATACAGCGGAAAGGAGCTCAGCGTTGCGCATAATGCAGATTCAAACAGTCATGCCCCTGCAAGAATCACCGCCAGTGCCGAATTCCGATACACTAACCAACATTCTGTTGCCTGCCGCCAGTTGCCCAACTCATCAGCAGCAGCAGCAAAATCACAGCGAGCTGTCCTTATCCATACGCAACCCGTTTCAGTTTCAACATCAACCCAACACTGCCATGGAGACAAGACCAATGTCTACGCCCTCATCGGTGGAACAGCAGTTGCATCGTCCGGTCTTGACTATGCCGCCGGTGGTGCTTCTGGGCGGTCGTCGACCGGATGAGGAGGAGCAATTGCCACCAGCATCGTCGCCGCTGGTTGAGTATCCCGAGGATGATGATGAGTATTTGTACAGCGGTGGGCTGCACTCGTCCAATCACAGTTCCAGTGCCGGCGATCGTTTCTGTGTGGAGGTTAGGTTTTTTTTGTTTCTTTTTGATTTGATATCCTAGTTTTCGGCAATGGTTTACTTGGTTTTGGTTTATGTCCTGTTCTTAAAATAAAAATGTTAAATATATTTCTGTTAATTCAGCAGCCACACACTAATCCCAAAATGCCTTTCATGTTGTTGTTTTATGGTGTTCTGTTACTGTTATTATTTGTTTATGTTTTGTTTTTTTTTTTTATGTGAGTTAGCAGTCTGTTTTATATTTCACCTGTTGTTCATATTTCAGTTCAGCTTAATTAACAATTAATTGTGTATAAAGCATTATTAAATATTCACATTTATTATAACAGCAACAGCGCATTAACAGCATCACAACATTTCGCACGTAGTTCAGCTAACAGTCACTGTTATGCACCTGTTAATCTACTGTAATTACAGCTAACTAAAGAAGCAAATTAAAAATGCAGCTTTAACTGTTTAAAATTGACATTTAAATAAAAATAAAATGTAGTTATTTGCATCCTTAGTTTAGTTTTTAAATAACAACAAAAAAAAAAGCTCTGAATAATGTAAAATATTTGTAATGAATTCTATAAAAATACATTTACAGAGGGAAAATCGTTAATATTTTATTATATTATAGTTTCTTTGGCTATAAATTTGGCACAAGTCTAGAAACTTTCACTTTTACAGCCAACAAACTTGTTCATATTGTTAATATACCTTTGGGTAGGGTGAAATCAAACGCCAGCCAAAGCAGATTTTTAAGATATTTTAAGGTAAATAACGTGTGCAAAATTAAACGCCACTAAGTGCTTGAAATAGACTAATTGAGTTGTTTAATTCAGTTCCTTTGAGTGTATATTGTTTAGTAGTTCCAATTTTTATTGCATAAATCATTTTATAAATATATTTCTGTTCTCTTTTCGTTTGAAACACATTTTTGCTGTATTGAATCTGTATCAAACTTTGAATGAACAAATTGAAATGAAGAAAAGAACTAGAGGAACTAGATCATTTTGATATTGAGCAAATAAAATTAGTATTGATTAGAGATATTAATGACAATTATTTAATATTTGTTATTTATGTTGATATAAAAATGACTTTATTGATCTAAGAAATGTTAAAATTTATATTTTTATATATAAAAAAAAATAATATTTAAATTGTCATTATTATATATTCATTTGGACTTTTTTATTGTTCTTCCATAATGTTAACTGGTATTTTTAATTTCTTTGTACAGTTCAATAAATTGGTTCAATTAAATTTATTTTGAACGATTCAAAACTAGTCTATTATAAAATATTTTGAATTTAGAAAAGAACCATTTTTTTCTCTTTAATTTTGAAGCATACGGGGATCGTCAAATATCCCCCTTGTGATCTTGTTTATCTGTTAATTCTAAATGAAAAGTAACTGGATATATAGAGCCTTACATTCAATACAGTAAAAATTCAAAGGAACTTAATTTAAAAAAAAAAATGTATTAAAGAAATATATAATAATTTGATTTAATTATATAATTAGATGAATAATAGATCATAAGCTTGTTCTTTCGATCAGTTCAGGAAAAAGTTCACAGAAATATTTAGAAAGAACACAAGATAATGATTCTTTCTTTCTGACAACTCAGCACTATTATACTAGAAACTGAAAGATTCAACATCAAAGGGTAACACTTCACGTGCCAACAATCATATATACATATTTTTTTATAGCCAACATCACCCTGTATAATGTCTCTGTGTGTGTGTGTGTTTTTCTGTGTCTCCCCCCACATCACAAAAAAATATTGCACGTAACCAAAACGTCAGCTTTTGCTACTTATTTGATTCCATTTTCACGTTGCGCTGTTTAAGGTACAAGTATATATATATATAGTACTATATATGTAAATAAAATATATAGTTCTAAGCACATTTGTCTAAACTCTTTGCTTGTCCATTCTATACAATATTTTTAGACAAGAAACGCCAAAATTGTTGTTGGCCTCTTTGGTCATGACTTTGACACTTGGTTGCCTTCAGTTCTTGTTTGCAACGCAAAGCGTCAACAAATCGATCAATTTGTTAAGAAAGTTAAAAGTAATTTAATTGTTAAATTTCGAATGGATAACGCGCCATGTTATTGCCAACATTTCAGGCATTTGCGCAGCTTGTGAGGCAAATTTGTGCGTTAAACTTGCAACAGCAGCAACAATCGCATCATTTTCATCATTTGGCCTTGAGCAGGCCCATATTGCTGAGAGCGGCAACAGCTGCAACATCAACAAGCACTGCAACAGCACCTGTATGTGTTTAAAGCACCTTATTATGATATACACTATTCAGTTGGCGTACTCTCTATATACACACAAATCCAAACAAAAAAACAAACAAACCAAAACTCTTGCAGGCAAAGATCAATCTTGTACATATTACCATCGAACCCATTGAGGTGACAGCAACAGCCACAACAACAACGCCACCGGCAACATTGAGCCTTTCTGATGATATTGCAACGGCAACAATAACAATTGAAAGTGTTTTAATAGAAACTGTTGAGCCAGTCAGTCAGCCCATTGATGATGAGGTAAAACCGAGCATAAAATAGACGATCAAATGATTGCATTTATTCAGAGCTTCAATTTAGCAGCAACCAACTAATCAAACATATTTTAGAAACCAAGTGAACCCCAACTAACTGGCTTTCTATTTATTTCCATAACAGGTCATACCACAATTGGGCAAGCTCTATGTGGGCACACAACAGCAGCAGCAGCAACAGTTGCCCTATGTGCAATCCTCGCCCATTATACAGGAGCCAGCAACGCCCACTATTTATGGCAATAGCGCTGCAGGCGCACCACAATTCCCTCAGCCCACACAGCGCCTGGATAAACAGCAACAGCCACAACAGCAGCAACCCATCTATGCCAATCAGTATGAGTTGAATGTAGCCAAAGCAGCAGCTGGCGCTGCCACCAGCAGCAGCAGCAGCGGTGGACGCCGGAATGTGGCACGTGGCTTGCAATATCGTGAGCCGGCTGGCTATGAGGCATTGCGTGCCGGACAACCGCCAAATGCGGGCATGTTATCACTGGACAATTTCCGACTATTGAGCGTGCTGGGACGTGGACATTTTGGCAAGGTGATATTGTCGCAGCTGCGCAGCAACAATCAGTACTATGCCATTAAGGCGCTGAAGAAGGGCGATATTATTGCCCGGGATGAGGTGGAATCGTTGCTCAGCGAGAAGCGCATCTTTGAGGTGGCCAATGCCATGCGTCATCCGTTCTTAGTCAATTTATATTCATGCTTCCAGACAGAGGTGAGTGTTTTATACTAAAATTATAACTAAAATTATATTAATTACTTTTTTTTTACATTCAGCAACATGTCTGCTTTGTGATGGAATACGCCGCCGGGGGTGATCTAATGATGCACATTCATACGGATGTCTTTTTGGAGCCGCGTGCTGTATTCTATGCAGCATGTGTGGTATTGGGCTTGCAATATCTGCATGAGAATAAGATCATCTATCGTGATCTAAAGCTGGATAACTTGTTGCTCGATACCGATGGTTATGTAAAGATTGCCGATTTTGGACTGTGCAAAGAGGGCATGGGCTTTGGTGATCGCACGGGCACATTTTGTGGCACGCCTGAGTTCTTGGCGCCTGAGGTGCTCACCGAGACATCGTACACACGCGCCGTAGACTGGTGGGGATTGGGTGTGCTCATCTTTGAGATGCTTGTGGGCGAGGTAAGTGAGGGTAAATAAAATTGAATTGAATAGGTAACTAATCACTTTGGTTTTATTTGCAGTCTCCATTCCCTGGTGACGATGAGGAGGAAGTCTTTGATTCAATTGTTAACGATGAGGTGCGCTATCCGCGTTTCCTCTCACTGGAGGCCATAGCTGTCATGCGACGGGTATGTTGAATGTTGCCACATAAATGTGGGCCTAGACTAATGTTTTGTTTTTCTTCGTAAACTCCTGCAGCTGCTGCGCAAGAATCCGGAGCGACGTTTGGGCTCATCAGAGCGCGATGCGGAAGATGTGAAAAAGCAGGCATTCTTCCGCTCTATCGTTTGGGATGATTTGCTGCTGCGCAAGGTGAAGCCACCGTTTGTGCCGACCATTGTAAGTTTGCAGTAAAATCAATAAGTACTTTGCTTCAATTTAAACTCGATTCGTTTTGCCTTACAGAATCATTTGGAGGATGTCTCGAACTTTGATGAGGAATTCACGTCGGAGAAGGCTCAGCTGACGCCGCCAAAGGAGCCACGACATCTGTCGGATGATGAGCAATTGCTCTTCCAGGACTTTTCATATACGGCCGAATGGTGTTGAATGTCGCAGCTCTTTAGTCTTAATGATCAGCGCTGGGCTTAGCTCAGTTAAGTTAAAGTTCAATAAGCCCTTAAAAACTAATGCTTTTACACAGTTGCAGCAAGTTTTTGGCTTTGGCAGCTGCATAAAAACACATAAAACTATAAAAAAAAATTATATAAATTTTTATAGATTTATCAGTTGTTAATGTGATTGTTTACGCCGTCTAAGCCAACAACTCGCTGTACTCTATATATAAATATATTTATATATATATTTTTTGTAAACCTTGTGCATGTTGCTCAGAAGCATTAACCAAATTGCCTAGAATTCTACATTAATGTAAAACCTGCATCATCAATCATACATACATACACACACACATTATATATTTATATATAAAAAGTCATAAATTTTGCCAGATTTTCTAAATTAATAGATTAGTAAATATTGTACAGCACACAGTTATATATATTTTGTGAGTTGAATGTTTTTTCGATTTGTATTTCTTTTTCTAATCATATATTGAAAATGCATTGAATAGTCTGACGAACCTTTGGAAAGCCTTATACGCAGTGTTGTAGATTTTTGGACAGATTTTAGTAAGTCAGGTTCTATATTTAATAAAATGAAAGATAGAGAGTACGATATGTATACACAGCTATTTTACAAGCGTTAGTAGATGAGTTTACAGCCCACATACATACATAAATAATTGAAACATATTTTCATAATAATCATACAATATGCACACATAAATCACATTCAAAATGTTGAGAGAACAAAATGAAACAAGTCATATATTGTATGCACTATAATTAATATATATATTACAAGAAATTGGATAGCACTATATATACATATATACACACACACACACATACACAGATAGATTACACATACAAAAAATATTTAAAATTTTAAACTTTGTATATTATTTTGCGTTTTAATTTCAACTCAGCCCATTGCCCGAGTTGAAAGTTTATTTTAATTATTTTTTTAAATTATACATACATGCTTATACATTTGTTATTTATTATTGTACTTTAAAAACAAAAACAAACAAACATAAAAACTGTATTGCTTTGAGCATTTTTTTAAAACAAGAAAATTCAATTCTTATTGGAAATGATTTGTTTGTATGCGGTGCACGCTTTAAATTAAAAAACAAAAATAATTAAAATACCGCAAACAAGAATAACGTATTGAGAATTTGTTCAATATAGTTGGATTTTCTCAATCATGCATGCAATCAGATTGTTGTACACTTAAGATATATATGCCTATATTTAATGTAATTTTTAATTTGTAATTAAGTTGTAGTATTCGATAAATGAAATTAGCTCTAAGTTATAATGATAATATCAAGATAATTATATTACTATTATTGATTAAAATTAAGATTATGAACATTGATTATAATTATGCAAAACAAAAATCCCATGCAGCGAGATCTATTGTCATTAATTATGTGCATAGTCCAAGGTTTATGAATGAAGCATGGATGGATGAATGGATGGTTTATAGAATATTCTAACCTTGAGCTGTACACATAATTGTTATTTATGCAACTATGATATGATTTGGAATAAATGTATCTATATTCGCTATTAAATAAAAATGCAGTTTTGAGTCATTAAATAATGTTTTAAGCTCATTTAATTGTGGGTAAAATAATCTCAGATTACAAATTTTGCTTATAAAGGAGGCTTACAATTTTTGGCATATAATTCGCTAAGAAACGTTTTTTTTGGAAACTCTCCTTTCAGATAAATATAAATATATATAAACCAGTCTCTTCCACACCCAATGAAAAGCTCCTGGAAATGAGAACAGGCTTGTATAGTACTATATCCATTTCCATATATTTTGAGTTCCTTTCGACGTTTCTACTTTTCATTGAAACCCTCTGTAATTTGATAGTACAGAATATTGCCGGTATTATCAGCAATAGCGACAAAGATGCTGCTATTCAGTTTCTGCTGCATAGCATTAATCAGCTCAAAATTAATGTCCTTGGAGTGCTGTATGGGTATATAGGCAACCTGTTGATTTTCCGCGTTTTGAGCGCTCAAATAAAACAATTCCAAGCTATTCTCAAACTGAGGCTGAATGTTGCTTAAGCGTTCGTCTGAAAATTTATCACTGATATTAATTATAAAATTAATATTTTAATATATTTACCATTTAATAAATCCTTGTACACTAAATTAGCCAAAGCGCGTGTCAATAAATTTAGATTAGGATAAACTGTGTCCAAATCCTGCAATTTTGTGTTTAGTTTTAGTTAGACAGCTTAAGCGTAGTTTTTCTTTAATAACATACCATAGCTGCAAGGCACAACGGTAGTTTCTTTCATTAATAACATTAATTACGGTTTTTATTAATAAAATCCAAAGTTTTTGTCGCGATTTGTGCACAACGCGTTGAAGCTAAATAAATAAACAGCTGTTTTGTGTGCCGCTGTCGTCACTATTGACCATGTTTTGGCACTGCAGTGCTGGAAAACGTTTGAAGTTGGCGGCAAATTTGAAAATTTAACAAATATAAGTATAGTAGACATGCATAAATGTTTATATTAACCTCTAATTAAATAAGAGCTATTAATACTTAAAAGCAAATATGGCACAAAATTTTAATGTGGAATTAGAAGAATAGATGCTACTTAGACTGGTGTCAATAGTGAGTGAATGGCCTTTTTTTGGGATTTCGAAGTGTTTTTTCAAAGCTATTTAGCTACTTTTATCTAATTTCGACTGCCAATAAACTGATAATTTCAATTATATAAACAAGAGATTTAAAAATTAATAATATACAAATTAATAATTTGTATATATTTTTGTGTTTTAAATCATTTTTTGCCAATTCCAAAAATCTCAATTTAACATACTCCTAATCGAAAATAATGTAAATAATATTCAATTGCTGCTCAAAGCATCTATATTAAGCTGTACTGAGCAGCCAGACACATTGTCTTTGTCTTTGTCTTTGTCTCAACCAAAACTGCGCAACTTGGGCACTTGACACTTGACTACCAACTTACGCTCCCTCTTCGAATATCCTTGCAGACGTTGCAGCCACAAAAAAAGTAAAAAAAAAAATAGAAAGCCAACAAGAAGACAACAAATTATGCTAAATAGATGCAGTCAGCAAGAGGTTGGGCCAGGATATGCATGCAAAGCAGTTTTGAGGCAGTAGCTACGACTGCCTTAGAAAAGGACATTATGTCCTGTGTCTACAGGAGTGTGAGTGTTGCCTGCCTCTGCGTTGGGAGTCTGTGCATGTGATAAGGGTTTGGCAGGCCAGCGATTTGCACATGTGCGCCAGCAGCATATTAATATGTGTATGTGTATGTGTGCATATACTTCTATCTGTGTCCTGTGTCCTTGCGATAAGTAAGTTTTCGGTTTTACTTTGGCTGCGGGCACAACAGGCGCCAACAGTTGGGATGCAAATTCCAAGTCTATGCAGATTAGTGTGGGCTCCAGCCGTCAGTTAATGTTCCACTGTGGCAATCATGCTGTGAGCCGATTCAATTAGCTGCTCGGTTTGCACAGTGTCCACCTGAAACTGAACTGAAACTGAAACCAATGTTGCAACGTTTTGGAACTGTCTGCCCCTCCAGTCAAGGCAGCAAACTAAACCAGATGTTGCGGTCGATGGCAATTATTGAACATGTCAATGGCAGTGCCTGACCAGGAGTAAACAAGCAGGAGCCACAGCAGTACACTCAGCGAAAAAGCCAAGGATGTTGTGAACTGTGGAAGCAGTTATAAATATAAATATATAAAAGGGATTATAAATAATTGGTAATAGGCAGAATATGGCAGCTGCGACCTTATAAAATCTAAATTTTGAATATTTTTGCATAGAATAAATCATTTCTGACCCAATTGTTCCTATGGCAGCTATATGATATAGTAGTCCAATTTTATTCAAACTAAATCAGATTGTACAACTCGTAAATACGCATGAATATGCCAAGTTTTGTTTTGATATCTTAAAAAACAAAAATGTTTTTCATGCAAACACTTTTCATGAAAATGAAGTCTCCGATTGTTCCTTTGGCAGCTATATGATATAGTGGTGCGATTGGGCTGATCGATTTCGAGACATAATTATAATAACCTTTTGCAAGGGCTTAAAAAACATTTACTGTCAAAATTTTAGACATACTTTTAATAGTTCCACATGAATTTATTTCTGTTTTAAAGCAAACTATAGAAATATCTATATAGAGACGTCCTCTAATCATTCCTTATGTAAATCAAAATAGAAGTTATGATATAACCCTGACTTTTGATCTGTCTAGCTTATAATACACTCTGGATCTTCTAAATAAAATAAAATATATTTTAGAAAACTTAAAACTGTTTACAGGCTTCCTCAAAGTCGGACAAACTTCATCAAAGTTTTTACGCTTTTTTTAAATTAAATTAAATGCAAGTATCCAAGTTAAAGCAACTTCATATCGAACTAATAAAAACATTAATTGATTAAAGATATTTTATTACTCCGACCTAATTTGATTATAGAATAACCAATTATTTCTCTGAGTGCACCAGCAGCAGCAGTTGGAGTCAGGCCAATTACAGTGGCAAACAAGGCAACTTACGACAACGATGCGGAACAACAGTTATTACAATTACACACACTCACACTATAAGAATTGCCAGGATACTGTCATCTATATGTATGTGTATGTGTGTACGTGCGGTTACTTAATGCTGTTTGACCAAGCAAAGTTGTGCGTGTTGTCCTTTGGTGCTTCCGGTGTCATGCACAAAGCATGGACTTCACTCGAGCCAGGACTACGAGTTCAACTTGGCTGCAGACTTGTAGTTATAGCTGTAGATCCTTCCTTCTCCTTTTCATGTGCGTGCGTGCAGTTAAGCATAATATTATTTGCACTTGCTGCCCGCTTATCCAACCACACACAAAATGGCCAAATTTCTGATGGTCAGTTTGGATGAAGTCGTTGTCATAACCATTCAGCAGCCAAATGTGAGCGTTTATGGCTTTCCCCGGAATGAATGTCTATGTTTTGGGGCGGGCAGAACACAACATTCAATTAAATTTCAATGACACAAGGTGAAAATGAAAATACATAAGTAGAAAGCTTATAAGTCCATGATAAACAAACAAAAAGAATTTTTTTCCAAAAAAAATACACATTTATTAGAAAATTTTTAATATAGCTCTAAGCCTTTTTAAACAGAAATATTTATTTTTTATAAATATCTCAGATAAACAATAGATTTTTAATTTTGCTTAAATCTCTAAATGATTAATCACAACCCATAATATAATTCTTTTCAGAATAAACATTGCTTTCAACTCACATAATTTCCATAATTAATACACATTTATTGGAAAATTTTTTAATTTAACTCAAAGCCTTTTCAATCAGAAATATTTCTTATTTATAAATATCTCAGATAAACAATAGATTTTTAATTTTTTTTAAATCTCAAAATGTTTAATCACAAGCCATAATATAATACGTTTTAGCATAAACATTGCTTTTAACTCACATAATCTCCATAATTAATACATTTGCAATAACCAACTAAACTCTTTTAAATTCCATTTTAAATTTTCAATTGCATTTTATTTACTGAATTAATAGTTTTTACTTTCAGTTAGTGTCATTGTAGCATTGCACATTTCGCTTATTTATTTTTTTTATTTTTTTTTGCTGCTGTTTTGACTTTAATTAAAACTGCAAAGCGAGCCAATAAACTTTATCGGCGCGCTAATAGCCGTGCCACACTTTTTGTTAACCAACAAATTTCACCTGTGCCCGAGGACAATTAAGAGCATATGCCTCGCTTGCTGTCTGTTGCTCCCAGGACACTGGATACAGCATACAGGACACTATATATACTGTAGTATACTTGGATGCTGTTGCATGCAAATTAGTGTGCACACTTGGCCACTTAGCATATTTGCAGCTGCCATTTGGCGTGTGTGTGTGTGTGTGTGTGTGTGTGTGTGTGTGTGTGTGTGTGTTGCCCACAGATGCAACCTGACACCTGACACGATGCCACCAAGCCAAAAGCTGGCCACTTTGAGGCATGCCGCCGGGAGAGACTTTTAATTGAACTTTTGCAACAACACCGCGGGGATCAATTTGAGATTTATTGCCAGCACGTGTCGCTGTGGTTTTTTGTATTGCTCTCGGGATCTCTCTACTCCTGTCTCTCTATCTGTCTCTCTGTTTTTCTCTGTGTCTCTGATTGTGAATCTGACTGTGTGTGTGGTTTTGCCATTACGTGACGTAAGCAAGCAATTAATGTTTTATTTAATTTACACAAATTTGACTTCGACTGCGAGTTGCGGAGGCAAACTCGTTAAACATTTGGCCAAAAAATATACACCCGCTTACACTCAGAGAAATTGAAAGGGCATTGTGTAATGTAAGTTTATTTTGTCCTAGAATATTGTGGTTTTAAATGTTATTTTGTTTAGTTTTCTCTGGTATATTGTGGTTTTAAATGTTATTTCTAAAATTATGCAAATCCAAATTTATTATATTTCATTTGTAAACTATGCAAAAAATTTGTTTAAAAGCATGAAAACATGAATAAAATTGGCTAGCTGCACCCTTCAGACAAGGAAATGCGTTCACAGACTTTAAATTATTTTTAAATTTTCTCAAACAAATTTAAATTAATTAAAAAAATTTCTCAGTCCCAATTTGGAAGCTTTTTAATTTATATGATTTTTTCGTAAATGATATGTTAAAGTAACAAATTTATTATCCAATACAAACTCCATATTTTTTTAAATAAATAAAATAAATAAATAAATAAAAATAAAATAAATAAATAAATAAAACAAAAATTATTAAGTTGCGTAACAATTTATACTTATTTTTTTAATATGCCCCAAATATCTAAGAATATCTAAAAAATTCTCTAAAAGTAATTAAACGAAATATATTGAATCTGTACATTTCCAAACTCAAAGTCAAGCTTAAGAGTTTAACTAAAAATTACTTAAGCTACAATAATTCTGATATTTATACAAAATAATTTAATTCCCATTTCAAGGAACTATTTATTTTCTGCAAGTGTATTCAGTGAGTTGCCTGTAAACTTTTACTTGCAAATTTCTAATGTCATTTGCAATTCAATGCGAATATGGCCTAATTACGAAACAAGTTGAAACTTTTATGCTCGCAAAGTTTTGCTTAACCATTTAAGCCAACATTTTGTACTTGAGGGCTGTCATGTTGTTGTGTGTGTTGCATGTATTCAATTTGCCACACACACAAACACACACACATACTTACATTTGTATCAAAGAAGTTAAAAAAAAAAATAGAACAAAGTCGAAACTAAAATACTATTTTACAACTTTGATGACAATTTAAGCGCCCTAATGACTTAATGGCTTTCAGCTCGTCCTTGTCGACTGGCTGAGCGTCAAAATGATTTTGCCGCATCATTGCCAATGCAATTAACTACAGCACAGCGAGTGTCCTGGGTAATTAGAGGATGCCCAACCAAACCAAACCAAACCACAAGTTGCCACTACTACTTGACCAGGCTATTTGGCGGGGTTTTTTCTCTTACGCATAGTTTTTTTCAGCTTTTTTTTTGTTTTTTTTTTGGTTGACTTGGCACACAAAATAGCGTTTAATGGATTTCAATGACTTTGCGCGAAATTTCATTAAAACTCGATAATTGCATGACACGACAAGATTTTTGGTGCGGCATGCAACTTTTGCTTATTGCGCATACGCCCCGCTGTCCCGCTCCCTTTTGTTGTAGAAAGACATTGTCTTGCCAGACGAAAAGCTGAAAGCATGCAATTGATTTAATTATACGATTGCTAGCATTGATTCCTTTCGATTTGAAGCCCAAGCAATTTTATTTGGGCCCACAGACACTATAGACAATGGCACTATAATTACATTGAAAATGTGGAAATAATTTTGTATAAGTTAAAAATAAGTTATATGCTTAATTAAAGATGGTGAATTAGTCGCAAGAGCAAGATTAATACGGCCTGCAATTATGGTACAGATAAATTTTCAAGTTTGAAAAGTTACTGAAGTTTAACGTTAGTAAAATCCTCATTGATATTGTTTGAGTTAGATCATAATATGAACAGTATTTTTAATGAGAGAACAGGAGAGAATAGAGAGAAAAGAGAGAATAGGAATAGTCACAATTTGTGAATTTTTTGGCATAAAGATTAATAGAAATACTATAATTTTTTTTGCTATTTTTTTTGTTATTTTTTTTGAGTTTAATTTACAAATTTTTCTTCAAAAATGTGTAGAAAAATTAAGATTATTTTAAATTTTCTTAAATTAATGACAGATCAAAGAAACTTAAATATTCTGTATAAAAACATACTCCAAAGTGGAATTGATTGAGTTTTGATCGAGCTATGCAAGTTGAAAGTCTAGAAGAAATATTCACTGAGAAGTAAAAAATAAAGAAAATCAAGTGAATTTTATTTTGAGCAGAGGATTTATTTTCAACAAACAATAATTATTAATAAGGAGAGGAAAACGGATAAAATTTATTTCGACTTTTTCTCGAATTTTAAAGTAATTTAAACTTAATAATGTATATGCATGATTACTAGGCCCTTTTATTAGCTTTCAGAAAACGTAAAGCATTTGAAAATCGGCTGTAAGATACTCGAGTAATGCTAAAATCTGTAGGCTTGCCTCTGAAAAAAAGCTAAAAAATAAATACCAGATTTCAAAAAATTTTTAAAAAAAAAAGTCTTATCATAGAAAAATTTTTAAAGTAGTTTTTCGTCATCTGGGGCACCATATGTATCAGAAAAAGTAGGTTTGGTAAAATATACAATTTGTGTGTTACCTAGTGTAATTGAATTAACTTTAAATTGCCATAACTTTGCCAAAACGGGAGTGATTTCCATGATAAGTATATTTTTTGAATTGTTTTAACCTCTAGATTGGTTTCGGATTTGCAAGATAAAGTGAAATTTTTCGCAAATTTTGTATCTTTAATAAACACTTTTTTAATGGAAATTGATTGAGCTATGTTTAACTTAACTTTTAACTTTAACTTAATTTTTCTTCTACGCCTTAAGCTCTCCTAATCCACAGCTAAATAATTGCAATTATTGTCATGTAACTTATGTAAGATATGCATCAGTGTCAACTGAATAATATATGCAAAAGTGTAGTCACATTTCTATGTAGAATAATTGTATTAGGAAGCATGACAAAATCAATTATTAGCTTGATAAATTTGGTTTATAAGGGTTTTGGCAACTTTGTTTTCGGATTTGTGCATGTTCAAATGCTGTGGTTTCCTGTTAGCAAATTGAATTTATTTGTTGGTTCAATGTGGCAAACATGGATAAACAACATCGTATACAAAATGTGTGTGTGTGTGTGTGTGTGTGTGTGTGTGTGTGCAGGCTCGTAAATATTCAGTTTGATTGCATTGAAGCGTACAGGAGGAGAATGTATTGAAGCAGCTAACAACAAAATGCTTGCAAGTATGCAACAAATTATACAGATAATGCAGCACACAACAATTGAATTTACAGTATTGCAACAAGGACAACAACAGGAGTTTCATTTTCCACTTGACTTGAGTTGAGCGCCTTTTGTTTGAGTTGCGCGTTTCGCATTTCAGCAAATTTCAAATTTTCAATGCGACAGTCGACTGAGCAGCAGTTTCAGTTGAAAACAGGACAAGCAGCAAGGACTTCGCAGCCAGACAGCATTGTGCTGCATTCAATTGTATACTGTATACTGTACTGGGGGTATCTTCTGGCCAGTCAACATTTATCAGGTAATGTTGCACAGGGCACAACTGGACAGTTTGGGGCAACGCTGCTTGCCACAGAATTCATTTACGTAATTAGTGGCCAAGGATGTCAATGCTGGAGGACGTCTCAAACCACAGCCAGTCATTTTGTGGTGACCGCAATGTAAGTGCTCAAGTCACCACAATACGTCTCTCTGCCTGCCTTTCTCTCTCTCGCTCCCTCTCTCTCTCTCTCACGCCTTGACGAAATCGTTATCCTGTTCAGCACAATTCATTGCCTACTTTTTGGGGCTGGCTCGGCTGAGCTGGCGCATGCAACACAGATTAATGTGGTTGCTTAAGACGCAATGACAGTGAGCGAAAATTACAATTAATTTTGTTTTAATATTAAAGTGAGATTTTAATAAATATATATATAAGGAATAATAACACTAGTTTACAGTAAAAAAGGAGCTGGGCTCTCATATACTTTTTTTGGTGTATTTTTGGATAATAAATATGACTAGAAAAGTGATGAACAAGGTTAATTTTTTCTTGGGTGTTTTTACTAATTGCTAAATAACTACCACATTTACTGACCGATTTGGACAAATGTATACTCAAAATAATTGTAAAAGAATTATCTAACATAATAAATCTTAAAAAGTATTTAAACGAATTTTTTTAAATTTTTAAAAGACCAATGGAAATTCAGCAATTTTTCAAAATGCAAAAAAAGTTCACATTTTTCAACTTTGAGGATTTATAATGGCTTCAATTTGCCTTCGATCCGCATAAACGGCATACCGTTAGAAAGGGGATACAATTATCTGTTAAATTGTGTAACATTATTTAAGATCAAGTAAGATCTGATGTTGATATGAACAAATAAATCGAAAGACTGCCAAAAAACTAGCTATTCGCGGTTTTCTCGAAAACCATTCTTTGAAAAAATAAATGGTTTGCATTTTTGAAATCAGCGCTCAAAAATACATCAAAGAAAAGTATATGAGAGCCCAGCTCCCTCGATCAATAAATAATTTGTAAACTAGTGTAATTAGTTTGAGCTGATTTTTCTGTGATTTTTAATGTGCTTTTAAAAGTAATCTGAAGAGTTTTTTTTAAGGCACTTAAAGAGCTTTAAGCCTTGTGATTATATTGCATGTGTTTCGATATTGTTAAAGAGTTTTTAGAAAAACAATTATAAAATATACAAGATTTCAAGTCTAAGTAAGTAAATAGAAGCTTAAAAAACAGTTATAAAATAATCTATTAACTTTAATTTTTTATTGGTTTAAAAAGGCTTAAATATAAGCTTTAATAGCAGTTTAAAAATATTCTATTAACTTTAATTTTTGATTGGTTTAAAAAGGCTTAAATAAATGTTTAAAAACTTCAATGTGTTTTCAGCTTTTAAAGCTCTTTTCAGGCTTTTCAGGCTTTCAATTAGTTGCTAATTTGCTAATTGTTTATTTGTTTAACTAACTCTACTGCCACATGCAACTACTCTCATTGTGGCTTAACATATTTAATTTATTTCGAATGCAAATCCAATTTATAATTCAAGCTTAAATTTATTGATTAGCTTGTTAAGTGCAATTTTATGTTATTTGTTATGCAGGCGATGTTGACAAGTTTGCCGTTTCATTGCCTAAGGATGCGAGTATCCTTGTGCAGCATTTCAATTAATAGTCCAAGACATTGTACACACACACACACACACACATACTGTGTGTATTTTTAAGCTTGTGTGCGTGCGTCTAAGCTAATCAAATGCGGCAGCTAGAAGTAAAAGCAAACTTAATTTGTAGCTGGCGCTAAGGGAAAATAAACGCGCGCCATTTTGAACGCTGCTACGTGCAACTTACAAGGGCACACAAATACAGACACACACACACACACATACACTTCTTCACATGGCGCCTAAAATGCGGCAACAGAAAAGCGAAAGCAGCAGGAAAAACACAAGGATAATCAAAACAAAAACACACGATTTACCGGCAAAATGCACGTGACAGCGCGCGAGTGTCCTTTAGCATTCGTGTCCTGGCTTCGTTAAGTGCCGAACTGCAGCTGAACGAAGCTGCGTCGAATCCAACGAGCCTGTCCAACAACTATAAAAGGACGAGCTGCTTTAAAAGCGACGCATTTCGTCAGCGTCAGTTGCATGGAGCAGTTGGAAAATTATCAAATAAAAAAAGGATATAAAGCTCAAGTGAAAACAAAAGTGGAAAATTTTTAAAGCCAAAAGAGACTTGGAATATTGCCAAAAAAAATATATATATATAAATATACTGTGTGTGAGTGTGTGTGTGTGTGTTGATGCAGTTGGGGCAAAGTGGATTTCTATTTTTGCGCCTTTGAAAGGCAGCGTGTGAAGTGTTGTCGTTGTGGTTACATTCATTGTTGTTGTTGTGTTGTGTTGCAACTGGCATTGAGCGACGGCAACATCAGCAAAAAAAACAGAAAAACAAAAAACAACTTTAAAGTGCAACTTGTAAGCGGTTTAAAGAGAAACAAAAACAAATACAGAAATACATAGAGTATATATATTATTTTTGCCCCATGGCTATTTCCTGTGTTAGTGTTTGTGTGTGAAAAGCCAAAAATAAAGTTTCAAGCATTTCCGGCTCAATGTCAGGCCATTGATTGACGCATTGAATCGAGTGTGCAACAGTCAACAGTCAATAATAACAATAACAACACAAAAAACAAAACAAACAGTTGAAAAAACTTTACTGTGTCCTGTTCCTTTTTTGGGCCAGCAGGATGTGGAGCTGGCAACGTATGCGCCATAAGCCACTCTGGGCTTTAATATCCTTGACCGTTCTGCTGCTCGTCCTGGATAAGAGCCATGCCAATACGGAGCCACCGCCGCCACCGTCGCCACCCGTTGAGTCCACAACCACAACGGAGCCAGGTAAGATTTTCAATTGACCAAAAGCCCAGCTTTGACCTTCATTTGGCAGTGTACACACAGTGCCAAAAACAAGACAAAGTTATAAAAAATTATGGCCTATACATGGCCAGGACAGAACAGGACTGAACAAGACTGAACACGAACTCACCAGGCGACCAGCCAGAGATATTGATGCTGAAGCGAGCAGCCACTTTGTTAAATGACTTTCATGCCCAAAAACGATAATCACGCACACACGAAAGCAAAACAAATCATGAAAGTACTGACAGTTTTCGATTGCCGAAGTTTAAATACCCTTTTCAAAATTTATATTCATTTTTCAGACAGCTACAAGTGATGATTTTATATTGATATTTGATTTTTGTATTAGATTTTTGGCATATTAAATATATAAAAATAGTAAAATAAATTGCTAAGCTATAAAATATAATAATTCGACTGCTAAAAAATAAGTTTAAGATAGTTTAAAAAATAGGATGCAAATTGAAAAAAAATAGCCAGATTAAAAACAAAAATATAAAAAAGAATATACTAGTATTAATTAATTTGTATGCTTATTAATTTATATTTTAATACTTCTGTTAGCACATTTTGTTACAGAATTGTAGTACAAGTTGCGAGGGTATAAAATGCAAGTAAAAAACAATTAAACTTTGCATTCAAAAAATCTTTAATACTCTTTAATAAACTTTGCATTCAAAAAAATCATTAATACTCTTTAATAATACAAATAAATTATTCAAATCTTTAATAATGTATGCTTATAACCAGTTCTATTTTTGGTTCTAAAATAATAATCCATATCAAAGGTATAGGGGATTTACCATAGTGCCACAAAAAATTACTTAAATCTTGAATAATGTATGCTTATAATAGATTTGAAATATATTTTTATTCGCTTAAAAATCTGCTGAAAAGTTTTCTAAACTGTTATTAAAAATTATTTTTTAACTTGGCCAACTTTCAACTTTAAGCGTATATTATTTGACTATGTTTTAAATTGGAAAGTTTCTTTAAATTGTTTTTATGAGCATTTAGTTTTTTGAACGTTGTGAACTCAATTATTAACTAGCTTAAGGAGTGTTTCTTTAATAACAAAGTGCTATAGTGAATGGTATATTCTCTAACAGTTTCA
Organism: Hirtodrosophila alboralis; assembly: GCA_035043045.1. Taxonomy (NCBI): domain Eukaryota; kingdom Metazoa; phylum Arthropoda; class Insecta; order Diptera; family Drosophilidae; genus Hirtodrosophila; species Hirtodrosophila alboralis. The sequence continues at coordinate 280,127 of JAWNNH010000267.1, read as the reverse complement.
GTAAAAGTTTTTCAATAAATTATAAGTATTATGGTTAAAGCGGCATTAAGATCAAATTTCATTTTGCTGATTTAGATTTTTATCAATATTACAATTTCTTTTGTAACTAAATGAAAAAGTGTTTTAGTTATTTCCAATATAAGCCCATTTCGAAAGCAGTTATCGAAAAGGTATTATATAAATAATATAAGCCCATTTCGAAGGCAGTTATCGGAAAGGTATTATATAAATAATGCGATATAATGGCTTTAGTGGCATGCGTAACAAATTTCATAAAAGAAACCCTTAAATATTGATAATTTATGTAGCAACAGGAGAGTTTGCTGATGGGGAATATAAAACTGAATAGAGTTGGAGTTTTTTTATAAATGTAATATAAAAACTTTGACTTTTGGATGGTATACGACTTGTGTATTACAAATATGTCGATGTTGTTAAATTGCCTGTAGTATTCCAGCTACATTTAACCGAGTTATATACGAAAACAAAGCAAATTGATACTGAAAAGCAAATAACTCGCCGAAAATGAAATATTTCACGTTCACAGCACTGAATGTAAGTCCACCTCACCCCCCTCCTAGCTGTCCCCGGTGCCTTTAGTTCAGGTCCTGCCAATCTCTGCATGGACACAGAGGCAATCAAAACGAGGCCTGCTGCTGGCCAGACCTTAATCCCAATCAGAGTCAACACACACACACACACACACACGCATAAAAAAAAAAATAAAAAACCAAAAAAAAAAAAAGATTTTTGCAAACGAGACATACTGATCATGTGATACTCTATAGCCAGATTTTTTGTTTTTTCTTTTTTTTTCAAGAAAAAATTAAATTTTTCAAAAATTGTCAATAGTTTCTAATGTAAAATTTATAGACTCTAGCTAGAAATGTGTCAAATTTAAAGGTATTTTTGAATGTATAAACAAACTACACATAAGCACAAAATACTCTTTTTCCATTTGGTTACAGAGTATCAAAAAGGTAGACAAGCAAAGTGAGATTGCATGAAAGCATTTAATGAAGTATGGCAGCGACTGAGGGCTGCTTAATAGAAATTAATAGCATTTTGGTGCGGGGCGGTTAAAAGGGGGTTTCAAGGGGGGTTTTAAGGGGGGGTTAGATGCTTGGGTGGCTGGGTGGTGCAAGGGCTGCTTTTTTGAGGTGGTTGAGTGGTTGTGAAAAGTGTGCTCGACGTTGCGGCTGCTGTCACACGCAATTTGTTACGCAAAAGCAGATGCGCATAAAGTAATTAATTTTTGTTGTAGCATATCGACAGGGGTAAAGTCCTGGCGTCCTGTTCTCCTTGTTGATGAGATCATCATCAGTAGTTCTACGACGCATTTGGATTTTGAAGTTACTGCGCCTTTTCGGGCCGCCAAATTGCGCAGTTTCGCCGAGCTTTTGGTTGCACGTTGGCATTGCAAGCATTGGCTTTGGCTTTGTGGCAGCTGTGGCAGACGCTGCGGCAAGCACTTTCCATTTTGAAAGCATCAAAATATTTGACTAAAACGCACACACACACACACACTCAAAAGAGAGACAGAGACACACACACATTTGAAGCGCTTGGAATTTAATTTGCATGAAAATGGCGCACAACTCAAATCGCATTGCTAAATGGAATTTTTCCAACATGCTGAAAAGCTGCCGGGAAAAACTGCAATAATCTAGAATGGCAACTGAAAATGTCGCTCAGTCTCTTTTCACAATTGTCCTCTGCATTTTGGTCAGCCAAGCATGTGCCATAAATCTTAAAGCATTTTATATTCTTCTATTTTTTTTCATTCCCATCATCTGCACCAGATGATGACTCAGATTAGATGATGATGATGATGCTGATGTTGCCCAACGGACTTGGACTTTCATATGTGCCAGTCAGTGTACAAAAATGTGCAGCTTGCCCAGTTCTAGTCCCGATTCGTATCCTAGTTGCATTATGCATGCAAATGGTATAACCGAGTAACGAACTGTCAAAATCAAAAGCGACAAGTGCAACAAGGAAAAAAAAGAGAAACAAGAGAGAACTCGTTTTTATGAAAGTCGCAGTTTAAATACTCTGCAAATTATTAGTGAAATTTTATAGAATATTAAGATCTTTTAGAGAAAATTTAATTTTAATTTTTAACTGTTGGTTTGTATGGCAGCAAAATGATATAGATGTCTGATTTCAATTAAAAATTGACGAGCATAAAAAGGTAAATTAAATGACGGTCAAGGTTTGAGTCTTTGCTAGAAATAAAGGGAATTTTAATGCTTGATCAATTAAAAAGGTATCAAATGTCTAAAAACAAAATTCCCATTAAAAATTGTGCTAATTTAGATAAAAGTTTGAACATTTTCCCATGTGTGCTACAAAGTGATTTCTTTAAGATTTAAGATCTTTCAGAGAAAATTTAATTTTAATTTTTAGCTGTTGGTTTGTATGGCAGCGAAATGATATAGATGTCTGATTTTAATTAAAAATTTGACAAACATTAAAAGGTAAATTAAATGAAGCAATTTTAGGCCAAGGTTTGAGTGTTTGCTAGAAATAAAGGGAAATTTAATGCTTGATCAATTAAAAAGCTATCAAATGTCTCAAAATAAAATTCGCATTAAAAATTGGGTTAATTTATATAAAAGTTTGAGCTTTTTTCCATGTGTGCCACAAAGTGATTTTTTTACAAATCTGCAAGATTTCGGTATAAAATTAAATATAAAAAATGTTCAGACAATATCAGAAACTTATATTTAAGGTCTTATACCAACCATAACAAAATCCGAATACCCTTTTGCCACTATATAAAAAAAAGTATGCAGCAGTCAAATGACAAAAAGTTGGCCAAGATATACAGCCCGAGTACACACCCGTACACCCCCGCAAACCTCTACCAGTTCCACTGTCCCATAGTCAAAAGATTCCCCAGTCCCTGGCACATTATGTGCAATATATGCGCTAAAAGATAAAGATGACTTGACTCCAAGCAACGACTTGGTTTCACTTCTATCTACGCCTCTTCATCTCCATCTCCGACTCCATCGCCAACTCCAACTCCATCTCCGACTCCAGCTACGTCGCCTTCTTCCGTTTTCCACTTTTCCATCTCCGACTGTTTCTCAGTTCTCTGGAGTATGCGTGTTTTGCATAAATGCAATGGAAAGAAGCAGCTGTAGACTTGTTCATTGTGGGAAAACTGCTTTTGCTTGGCTGTGCATGAATGATTTATAGAGCATCTGCATCGGAGCCACCAGGCACCAGCCAGAAACTAGGACCCAGGAGCAAGAAGTAGCTATTTCAAGCGATTATCAGTTCAAAAGCGAATTGTGACAAGGCGCGGTTTTCAGAAGCTCTTGATATTCCTAACTTGAATATATGTAGGGCTTTACATTTAGTATTAAATTTTTTAATCGGGTAATAATCGAGCAAGTAAAATATGTAAATATTTTTTAATATAACAACGGTTTTAGAAGCTCTTGATGTTACTTACTTTAATATTTACAGATTTGATTAAGTTTTATTTGGAATTTAATAAATTAAATAGGGCAATTACCAAAGTAGTAAAATATGTATATATTTTTTAATATAACAAACAGTTTATTGTTTTATTTAAGCATCATTTATTGCCAAAGGAAACTGCAGTATTTGTTTTTTAATTAATTAATTAAAAACTTTAAAAATAGACAAGTTAACTGATAAACCCACAAAATACTTCTTTCACACTACATTAGTAAATAACTAAATCAATTTTATTTATTTTAAATATACTAAATACAAATTCAAATCAATTTCTATTAACTTTCAACATTTATTTGCGCCTGATTAGTTTAACTTTAATATTGTTATTAGTACGCAAAGTGATGCCAGTGTTAAAAACAAAATCCTTGGGATCTACCATTGGTAATACTTTGAATTTTTTGAGTACAACAATTAGCAGAGTTTTCATTTCCAGCATGGCATACTTTTGGCCTGAAAATGCAAAAATATAAAATCAATAAATTACACTATTAAAAACAAATTCTAGGATTAATTTACCTATACAATTGCGTTGTCCTGCACTAAATGGCACATAGGCAAAAGTGTGACGATTATTCGAGTTTTCGGGCAGAAAACGTTCGGGTTGAAATTCATTTGGGGAATCCCAGTATTTGGGATTACGTTGTATATCAAATACATGAATGGTAATCTGTGCATGAGGTGGCAAAATGATTCCATTGGATAGTTCCGTTTCACGAACTGTTTGACGACCCATGATGGGCACCGATGGGAACATACGCATTGTTTCCTTGACAAAACATTCCAAATACTTGAGCTTGGCCAGCTGATTGATGTCCAGGTTGTTAAAGTCATCTGTAAGCAGAGAAGAGAAGGGTTAAATGGGAATAATTGAAGTCTTTAAATAACTTACCATCGATATGCTCAGATATTTCCTGATAACACAACTCCTGCTTATCCGCATACAAGGACATGTTCATTAGTCCAAATATAAGACCCATCGATGTGGTATCAAAGCCCTCAAACATGAGCGTATCAACCTCCTCGCAAATGCCCTCGTGATCAATTAGACCATCCTTTTCGGCAAATATAAGTGTGTCCAGCATGGCATAACGTTGTTTCTTGTTAATATAACTAAAGTTGATTAAATATTAAAAGGTTAAACTCAGTTTAAAGTTAGCTAAACGATTCAATTTACATATCATCGTCGGCTGCTTGAATATTTCGCCTCTCCTGCAATTCCTTTTCCAGAAGTATGCGACGTTTGGCTATAATTTCACTGGAGAACTCATGAACCACCTGCAGGATAGGTGCATCCTTTTTGGCGCCAAAGAGTTTATATAACGCATTGAACCACAGAAAGGGATTCTTTAAGCGATTAGTAAAACTTTTCTCTATCAAATTAAAGTTCTCGCGATAACGATCCCCCTTCGAGGCCATATCATCCAGATTAACACCCATGGCGGTTTCTGCAGAGATATATTAGATTATTAAATCACAGTTATAGTATATATGTTATATACCAAGACCTACCACAAATGCTGTTCAGCGTAAACCTGGGTATCAGTTCACTTAGGGAGATAACACTTTCCGACTGACCTTGGAACTGCTGCACAAACTTTAGACTTTCAGCTCTATTTGAAAAGAAATTAAAAATTAGTTTTAAATTTAGTTAAATATATATTTAAACTCACTTAAAAATCTCCTCAAATTGACTTAGTATATTAAAATGAAATGTGGGCGTTAACATCTTGCGTCTTGTGTGCCATTTTTTATCTGCAAAAATTAATTTAAATTAAATATTCTAGTTGTGCTATTTATATGCCAAGTTTTACCTGTGGATGTTAACAAACCAGTGCGTAGAGCTGGATATAGAAAATCGTAAACCCAACCTTTAGTAATTAGATTTGGATCATTTAATATCATTTCCGCATTGGGTGCATCAATAATATTATATATACAAGTGCCTATGCCATATTCCAAATAACTTACACCAAGTTCTGCACAACGATCGCGTGAATGTTGAAACACTTCAGCTGTATATAAAGAGAATGATTTTAATATAATATTAAACTAGTTATTAAACTAGTTTACTAACCTTCACTACAACCATACAAGTCAAAACTATTGCCAAAAATTGTTTTGCCCTTGGCTACGGGCACAATACTCTCCAGAGGTCTGCCATCCTTGGTGCGCACACGTTTCGAAAAGAATGCTAACACATAATAGTCCTTATTGATCCTGTATAGCCAGAATATAAATGTGCTTATTGCGATAAGCAGCAATAAACCCAAACCCATTTCAAAAAGCGTTTAATATAACCATTAGTTGCCAATAGAACTGAGAGACTGGCATGTGAAATTGTTGTACAATAACTGTAGACCCTGGCATTAGAAATAATCACATATAAGCGATAAGATTGTATTATAAACATACGGGTTTGTAATACACTAGAACACTGTATTTTTAGTCTTTCTAGAATTAGAAACTTGTTTTTTGTTCGCTCTCAGCAATTGCATTGCAATTAATGATAACAACTTTTTATTTATTTTTTTTTTTATAAAATTGTCGAGTCATGTTTAAATTAGTTATATAAAATGTTATATTACATTAAAGTAATTAATGCTAGAAAATAAACTGCTATAGTTTGTAACAATAATAAAAGTTGTAGCTCTGATAGATAAGAATATTTATGTAAACATGAATTGCAATGTTATCTTTCGCTTTAGTAAAGATAAACAAATTTTGTCAGACTTTGTTATGCTCAACTTATTCTTATCTTAATCTTGATATCAAATTACAGCTAGTCATGCTTGTGATCATTTTTTTAAGCTTAGAAAAGATAAGAGTTTTTTTTTTTTGTGATAGCATGATAGCATATAGGCTCTTTGGAGGAAATCAAATGTTTTTTTATTAATGAAAGTAAAATTTGTATAAAGAAACATGCAATACTTTGAGAAATTTGTATAAAATATAATTAATTTTTGTACTCAATTAATTAATTGGTAATGAAAATAGAAATACATAATATGTGGGGAACTTAAAGTGTGTAACACTTTTTTTTAAGTTTTAAATAATATTTCAAGTAATCTTTAATAAATAAATAAATAATTGAATTGAACTAAACAAGTTGAAAATTGTCTATAATAGATTTTTTTAATATTTCATACAATTTTCTATAATTTTCAACTTAAGCTAATGTTAATAAATAAGATATTATTAAACTTAAAATGTGAAACACTTATTTTTTAATTTTTAAATAATATTTTAAATTATCTTGATAAATAAATAAATAATTGAATTGACCTAAAAAATGAGTAAATTGTCTATTATATATTTTTTAATATTTCATAAAATTTTCTATAATTCTCAACTTAAGATAATGTTAATAAATAAGAAATTATTACATATGATACTGTGAATAAATTTCTTAAATTGTGAATATAATATCTTATAATAAATTTGATTATTCTGAAGTTAAAAAAGTTATCATGAACTACTGAATTGAACCAAATAAGGAGTAAATTGTCTATTATATATTTTTTAATATTACATAAAATTTTCTACAATTTTCAACTTAAGATAATAATAATAAATACGAAATTATACAATTTTTAAATTTCTTAAATTGTGAATATAATATCTCATAATAAATTTGATTATTCTGAAGTTTAAAAAGTTATCATGAACTACTGAATTGATCTAAAGAAGGAGTAAATTGTTTATAATAAATTTTTTAATATTTCCCAAATTTTCTATAATTTTCAACTTAAGATATTGTAAATAAATAAGAAATTATACAATGTTTAAATTTCTTAAATTGTGAATATAATATTTCATAATAAATTTGATTACACTGAAGTTAGAAAATTTATCATTAACTATACTCAAAATGTTCCATTAATATTATATTAAGGAGACTTCACACTCCTCGCCACAAGCCCATTTTTAGGATATTCTAAAGAAAAATTGAATTTTAAGATATTCTAAAGAAAAATTGAATTTTTTTTGTTATTTCCGCCATATTCTGTCTAACATTTTAAATATTTAATAAGTACACATTATTGACATTTTCGGAATAAATTTTGTTTCGGTTTTCGATAAAACATTTGCAGTCCGTATTTAATTGAATGAGTTACGTTGAAGTGTTCGCACTTTGTTATACATTTGTTGGTAGCATTTGCTTTTGGCTAATTGGCAATTGAATTACATAAATTACGAGCGTTGAATGCAATTTAGCTGCTTTTACATTGCAATTTGACCCACTTTTGTTATAAAACCAAATAAATAAAAAAAAAACCCGAGACGGGGAAAAGAAAAAAAAAATTGTTTAAAAGAGGGAAAACTTTAATGCAGCCGACGGCAAGGACATCATTTTGCTGTACGAGTTGTCCCAACCTCGAACTCAACGACTACAAAATAGAAAATAGAAAATGGCAAATGGAAAATGGAGAATCGAGAATGGAAAATGACGATGTAGCTCGGACGGAAAATGTTTGCATGACTTTGCTCATTGCAAATTGAAACTACTAGTGTGTGTGTATTGTATATGTGTGTGTGTGGGGGTGTGTGTGCGGAAATGCCAAATGCCAATGCATATTGGAAATTTGCAATTTCGATTGCACTTCAAAGTCAGTCAAAGTTGCCAAGTTATTAAATTAGATCATATATGAAATATTTATGGGCAAAACTTTTGCTACTCAATGTTCTATAGCGCTCTCTGTCTTACATACTCTACTATCTCTCTCTTACTTCTTTATAGATGCATCGCCAGGCTGCCGGGCGCCGGATGTGCGCTTTACCATTGTCAAACCGGAAATGACAACGGAGCAGCCGTATGCGAAGTTCGAGACAACGCAAGTCTATCTGCCGGAGGACTTTACCACCGCCGATGTTGAATTTGTGGATTCATTTAGATTGCATCCACCCAAGGAGAATCATGCGGCCATTGTGAATCCCTATGGTTCGGACTTTGGTGATGATGCGCATCATCATGACCTGCATGCTGGAGATGCGGCAGCCAGTCTGGTGGATGATACGGACATCGAGAACGATGAGGATGAGCTGCATGGCGCTGAGCTGGACGATGGAACCTACAAGCGTATGAACAGCAATCGCAAGCAGGGCAAAAAGCGACGCTCCGGCTCCGGACGTCGACGTCGTCTGGAGAATGAGAATGGACAGACCGGACGTGGACGTGGCGGCAGTCGTTACAAGCGACATGCCATTTTGCATGATGAGGAGCCCTCGCCGGATACGGATCTCTGGGCTGGCAGCAAGCTGGCCGCCGAGGGTGATGTCTACTATGTGCACATTGCGGATATACTGAAGTCACGGGAGCCCAATCGTCAGTTGCGCGCCAAGTTGCACAAGCTGAAGCAAAAGGCGAGATTGAACAAATGCTTGGCCAAGGGCGGAAGCGAGAAGTGCAACAAGCTGATGCAGCAGCTCAAAGGCAAGCAGGAGTTGAAGAAAGAGCGGGAGCAGGAGCTGAAGAAAGAGCAGGAGTCGGAGCAACAACCAGAGCAGCAGCTGAAAGAGAACAATGAGCAGAAGGAGCCGGAGCAGGATCATCATCGTCGCCGCGGTGACAGTCACGCTGCTGAGCTCGACCAGCGTGACATGGAACCGCATTGGCGTCAACGTCGCAGTGTTGACACCAAAGGCGATGCCGGCCAGCTGGAGGCAATACTGGCAGATGAGAAGGAGCAGCAGCAGCTGAAGCTTCAGCTTGGAAATCAGTCGAGCAGTGCAGCAGTGGCCCTGCAACGTGTAAAGCGCAAGTCGGGCAAGACCACGGGTGCACTGAGCCGTCCGAAAGGTGGTGGCGATTCCAGTTCCAAGACCACCAGTCGCAAGGACAAGGGTAAGGCTGAGCATTTGCATAGCGGCCAGACACTGGCAATGCCACAGTGCCCATGAAAATTGATTTGAATTGAAAGCCGCTGTCGCTGTCTCGTTGTCTGTCTGTCCGTCTGTGTTATGCTGTGCAACAACAACAACAATAGACACACACACCAACACACCAACACACACATATATACAGTTGTATACAAATATATACACATACACACACATGAACATACGCTAGAGTTGTGCATCGTAGTTCAAAATGAAGCGAACCAGTTCAAACATTCAATTGTTCAAACTTTGTTTGAATAAACCAAATTGATAAATAGTTCGTTTATTTGTTTTGTTCATTTAAATAAAATTCTTAATCGTTTTTTTATTTTATAATAATTATTTAATATTTCTTTGCTTTTTTAAACAAATACAAAGCTAGTTTTTCATGCACTGGCTGTGTAAAGACTGAAATCAAATGAATTTTCTATGGAACTGCTTTAGATTTATTAACAAATTTCTATCTATTTTATTATAGAAAAACTGAAATAATGTTATTTTATTTGTAGAACAAAGCATATCACAGCTTATTACAAATATCATTCATTTTAAATATCTATAGCCAGTTTTTATACGATATTTACAAAAATATTAACAATTCAACAATTTCTCAAAATATCAATTTTCTTTTAAGGAAATTAAAACATTAAATAGTTATATTAATTAACTTGTATATAGACTATTAATTAACCTTATAATGACTGTAATAATCTTAAGATAAGATGTTCAAATAAGGAAGTCAATATCTCTCTAGTTTCTTTGTCTAAAGTTTCAAAATTTTGCTTTACAATTTTTAGAAAAAATAATAGAAACATATATATATTAGCAGAGGGAGAGTTAATATCTGCGGAATACCTCTTCACGAGGATAATATCAAAGAATAAATCACTCACAATTTTGCAGTATTTTTTTTTGAACTCAGTATTTTGTTTGATGGAACTTGTTCTGAACGTTGCGATGCAACTCTGTATACATGCATCTACACCTGGCGTGTCGAGAGCAAACATATATAGATACATATATACATAAATACATAGAATACATACTACATATAAATCGTTAAAGCTAATCGCAGTCGTCTCCATGGCAACCGGAGTCTATCATAATCGTTCTCAAATCGCTCTCACGTCTCAGCTCATTAACATGCATCATGCTGGTATATTCATTCGCATATTTGCTGTACTGCTTACTCATCTCATGTTCTCACTCTATCTCTTGCTATAGTAACACCCTACTAAAAAAAACAGAGAAAAGAAAAAGAAAGTAATAAAAAATAAAAATTTGCTGGTGAAAACTCATTCTTTGTCGTGGTTAAGGTTCGTCATCAGTTTGGTTCCTCCTTGTGGGGTGCCATTGCTATAATTTTTGTATTTTTTCCTTTTTTTTGGGAGTATCTTCTCCCACTCTTTGTGCTCTGGCTTTTGTTTACTTTGATTCAGCTGCTTTTGTCCGTTTGCGTTTTTTCTATTAGCTCCGGCGCACTTGGGACTCGACTCGTGCTGGCATAATATTATCTTTCATGTTATCTTTTGCCTTTTCACTTCTTCTTTTTTTGACGCCTCGTTCAGAAATGAAGTTGTATCCTGTTAAGTGGCCACTACACCCCTGTTTGTCCCTGTGCCCACTCCATTTCTAACAACTTTAAGTTGCCCCATTGAAGTTTCAGCTTGCAGCACTTTTCGCACGTTTCGTGCTTCTGTGCGGCTTAATGTGTGTGCTCAAGAGTTTTCTTCATCATCTTCCTTCTGCCTTTTCTTCTTAGCCACGCTTTTCACACACAGTTTCTAAAGGGCCAGTGGCCACTTCACAAATGAAAGACCTTTTGGTATCTGATAACGTAGATAGGAAGCTGAACTCGTTGACTCTGTGAAAGGCATTCAAAGATTATTCATTCATTCATTTGGTCAGTCACTCAGTCAGTCAGTTATTCATTCATTCACCTGTCGTTTGGTCACAACAACAGCTCATTATTTGCTTGCTCTACTTGCTCTAATCCCCCGCTATAAAATACCCCAATCCCCTTTCTTAGCATTGTACATTTGCCCATTTCATAACGCCCTCACCTGTTCTGTTCCCATTTCGCCCCAATTAGGCATCTATGATGAGGAGACTGGCTACTCACCGGTGCACACCGAGGATGCTGAATTCGATGAGGATGAGGAGGAGGAGGAGGAGATCGACATATTGCAACAGTTTACCGAAGTATCTGAGATACGTTTCCCAGGCGAAATTGGACCCATGGGCAATCGTCGCCTATGCAAGATACGCTGTATCAAGGGCAAGTGGGTGGGGCCACTGTGCGCCACCAATGAGGAGGGTAAGTGAGCTACCCTCACACACACACAATCACACACTCACACACACAATGGAATGTTAATTATACAATAATAATAACAATAACAATAACAATATACAATACAATAGCAATACAAAACATGTCATTACAGTAGAAACTCGTATATAATAAAGACAACACAATCAGCACACAAAAATAGAAGCACCAGCAACAATCAAGTTGTTTCATTTAAACATTATTATGAACTAATTAAAAAGAGCTGGAAAACAATTATGATTTTGGTTTTTAAGCCCATAATTAGGCTTAGTTAAACGATCGATACTTTAAAACTATAACATTTTTAAGCCAATAAGTTGAAGTGTTTTAATACACATTATGTATTCTATTTTTACCAGTTAATGATAAATTTTTTTAAAATATATTTTTTATCGAAAAAAATATATCCAATTTTCCAAAATTTTAAGAACTGAATTGGCATCCTATCAAGAGAGTTCATTTTTCCGCATTTTAATACACATTATGATTTTCAATTTTTGCCATTTAATAATTGATTTTTTTAAAATGTATTTTTTAGGGATATTATTCGTTTTTATATAAAGTGTATTAACAAATTGTTTAAAATTAATTACCAATTGTTTTTTCATCCCATTAAGACTGTTCATAACTCCTCATTTTAATTAATTTCCTTAAAATATTTATAGCATACTTGTGAAAACACTGAGGTATATCTATTCTAGAAACTATGCTAGAAACATTTTTGTGTGAAAATAAATCGAAGGTGGAATTGAGAACTAGAGGTGGAAAACTATCGATGGCACTATCGACACTATCGATGGTTCAAAATTAGCTATCGTCGAATATCGATGGTGCCCACTATCGATAGTTCTCCACCTCTATTGAGAACACGCCTGAAAATTTGTTTTAAAATGAACAATAAATGAGTTGAATTCTCTTAATTAAAATAGACCAATTCCTATATAAATAGAATACCTTATAATTTCTCAAATTTCATTAAAAAAGTTTACAATATTTATTTCTATTATTTTATCATATTTTTTTCATTATATACAGCTATCGATAGTCTTTAAAAAATCGAATCGCATTATTTGAACTAGTTTTCCAGCTCTAGAAATTCTTTGAATCTTTTGTTTATATATCTGTTCTTTATCTGTGTCTATCTGCTGATCTCTGTGACATCTTTATCTGTAGATGACAACGGCAATGTGAAGTTTCAGCCATTGTACAAGAGCTGCCATGTCAATCGTATTCCAACACATCTGCTGCTCAGCTATCGCAACATCTCCGTGGTAAGTGATGACAGCAGCAAAGCCGTCAGCCGTGCCAGGAGCTGTCCGACGCACCTAACAAGCCACCCCACCACACTCCACTCCACCCCACCCACCAAGCACATGCACACATACAGGCACACACACACACATAATATACACACACATATGCAGTTACTCCATCCAAGCTAGCGAAGGCTTTTTGCTCCTAAGCTAAGCAAAATGTGAGTTCAACTCAATTTCGATTGCGTCAAACTCTTCTATCTCTGTATCGCTCTCGCTCGCTCTCTCTCTGTCTCTCTCTCTCTCTCTCTATCTCGCTGTCTCTCTCGCTATGCCTATGTCTCTGTCTCGCTCAATTTCTCCATCATCAGCCGCACAAAACAACAACAATCTGTCCAGTGTCATCTTAGAAAAAAAAATTAAATTAAAAAAAAAATATTTTTAAAAAATATATAACTTTGTTAACAATTATCTGCATCCTGCATCCGCATATCTGTGCTCTGTGCCGCTCAAGACTCTGTATTTTTGGTACTCTTTGATCTCTCTCTCTTGCAGACACCGATACCACCAAATCGCGGCTGGCGTAAAACGCGCTTATCCAAATCGACACTTGTCTCAAACACAGAAATTGTGAGTGGCCATCCTTGACGTTATCGTCGTCATCGTCGTCGTGTACTCATACTCCTCGTATCCGTATCCGCATCCGTATCCGTATCTATGCATATAGCTCACATATACAAATATATAGAGTTCTGGCATCCAAGACAAACAAACAAATAAACAAACGCACAAATCTATATACATATATGAACACATAACGCACTGAGAAAAATAATTGGTACATGTGGAGTGTAAAATAAAAAATAATTAGCATATATCCTATCCTGTCTTAGACATAGTATAAAAAAATTTTTGCAAATAATAACAATGTTCGACAGTTAAAAAATACCTATTTGATAACAACCTTATATAAAATTATAATATTTTTATTATTTGTGAGGTGATAATGCACCAGGATCAAAGCTTAGATTTTTTTTGCTTTTATAAAGTGAGCCTCTTGGCGGGGATATATTGCAAAACTATAGAAATATTCACGTGATTTAAGGGATATAGTTGTAAAACATTTGCATTTATTTAACGAAATTTTTTCGAAAATAAACTGAATTTATTTAAAAATAAGTTTATCTTTAATGAATCTTCTGAAAATTGTATAAGAAAACAGGACGGTTGTTAAAATTAATCTTAAATTTAAAATGAAATCAAGTCTGAATAAAATTAAATTATATTATATTAAAAATATGCTTAGTATTTTTACACGAATTTATTAAAGATTTTAAACTGAATAGTTGAAAATGTAATATAGTAGCTTATTAATGAATAAATATATTAATAGATGTATTTATAGTCAAAAGCGTAAGTTCGTAGCCCTATTTCTCTCAGTGTACACATACTCACACACACACGCACACACTGATATACACATATAGCAAGTAGTTTCTGCCCAAGTAGTGGGTCTTGTTATGGCTTTTGACAATGAAATTTTGTATGCACGGCTTTAGCATTGACCATTTGGGCAGCGTCAAGTGCACATAAGGCCCAAACACACACACACACACACACACTCACACACATGTACAGACAATCTGAGTTACATTTGCAGCTATTTACACAGACAGCAACAAGAATCAAAATAACACAAAACTCTGGAAACTGCACGCCAGCACGCCCAAAAAGCCACGCCCAAGACCACGCCCACAAGAGAGTGCGCCTCTAAACTGTTTTTTTTGTTACAGCTTGTAAATAAGTCTAAAAAACAATTTTTGTACTTTTGTCTCTCTCTCTCTCTCTTCTTCTTCCCATTTTGCCATTACCCACGCACTGCACGCCAAAAAAAAATAACAATTACGAATTTTAAAAAATTTCGTTAAAATTTGAATGCTTCAATCTCTGCCTGCTGTCGCCTATCGCATATCGTCTATCGCCTATCGATAATCATCTTTCGATAATCGTCTTTCGCCTGTTGCCAATTGCCCACTTCATTCAACATATTCTGCAGAACGTCGGCTGGGATCTACCCCATGGCCACTCGCTGCAGGCACGCTGCCAAGAGTTGGGCATCTACAAGCTGCTGGGTGAATCTCGTGTCCTGTGCTCCAATGGCTTATGGGCACCGCGAATGCCCAGCTGTGTGCCCACTACCATGCTGACCAACTACTCGGAGGATAGTGCACCCTCTATACGCATCAAGATCTTCAATGGATCGCACTCTTTTGAGCCATCCGGCGTAATGGCTGTGCCGCCGCACAGCACCGTGCAACTGGATTGCATGTATCCGCGTGTACGTGGTACTCCGGAATGGAGCTGGACTAGCTGGTATATGCAGTACACCACAGGTGGGTCAGGTGACTCTAGATGGCTTTGGGCTATCGATAACATTTCATTTTACAGGCTGGTCACCTGCTGGCGAGGAGAAAGCCGTGCGTTATCGTTTGAGCATCAAGAATATTGAGAACAATGATTCGGGCACCTTTACCTGCACCTCCCCGCGTGGTTTGACAAACAGCATTGCCGTGGTGGTGGCCACTTCGACGTGCCCGCAGCTAACGGAGCCTATGGCGCCGCTCAGGCTGAGGCTCGAGGGCAATAAGTTGGGCCAGCGAGCGCATTATGAGTGCCCCGAGGGCTTTAGGCTGGATGGTGCATGGAATGCCACCTGCCTGGCCTCCGGCAATTGGTCATCGCCATCGCCAACATGCCATCCCATACAATGTCCCCGCCTCGTGCTAGACGATCCACATCTCAGCCTCATCGAGCTAAATACATCGGCATGGGGGCGAGCGGTGTTCAAATGCCAATGGGGCTTCAAGCTGACCGGACCGGCGCTGCTGGACTGTGAGCCGACGGGCGTCTGGAGTGGCCCCGTGCCACGCTGCAAAGGTGAGTCAAGTGGGGCGAATGTAAGGGCATTTGCCACAACCACAGGTGGTAAACAGTTTACATAATTTGAGTGTTTGTATATTGTAACCTGTTGAATGGGATTATTGTGCTCCTAATTGCTGTGTTGAGTTTATAGAGTATCCCTTAATGCTTTATTAGAATTACTTGGAACAAAAGACTATTAAGGTTGTAAGGAGAGTTGGAACTCTGGGAACAACATTTATTATAGCAATTTTCTATATAATTAAAAAGTGATTTCTTTATATTTAAGACTTCCATAACTAGGCAAAATATAAACAGATTTCACTTTGGATTGTCTTTATTTTTATTAACAATTTTATGTGACGACTTTTCGAATTTTCCTTGAGTTTTAAAGTAAAAAAGTCGGAAAAAATATCGTACAAAAAATCATCATCTTTTTTCATTTTTAATTCAATATTATATAGTTGCAGAACTAATGATTTAAACCAATGAAAGTCTATAAATAATAAATAGATATATTCATAAGCTTTCAGAAAAAATAAAGTTTTATTTAAATCGAATATGAGATCGCCGAGTAATGATCAAAACTGCAGTATCATCTCTGAAAAAAAAAAATCCAAATGTAAACAATTTTTCTTATATCATCATAGTAAAATTTAGAAAGTAATTTTTCGACATCTGGCGCTACATATGTATAAAAAAAAATATTTTTGGTAAAGCATACAATTTGTGTGTTACCTAGTGTAATTAAAGTTATAAATTATAACCTACAAAAAAAACCTTGTAAGTTTCACCTTAAATATATTTATTTAATTTTTTTTCTTTCGAACTTTTCTAGTCATTCAATGCGTGATGCCAGTGGCGCCGCTCAATGGACGCATTGGGGGCACCAGTTTGAGTCAGAGGCGTCTCACAGTTGGCGCCCTGGTCATATTTAGCTGCAACGATGGCCACACTCTGGTCGGCGAGTCGAGCATCATATGCACGGAGAACGGGTTCTGGTCGCACTCGCCACCATTTTGTAAGTAGACAACTGATAATGCACATTAAATGCAGATTACGCTGCGATTCCTTGCGTACAATTCCAAAGTGGGCCCAATCACAATCCAAATGAATTAATGAAACTTGTGTTGTATTTCCTGCTGTATAACAAACAATCGAAACAACCGTTACCGATACCGATACCGATCATCACGAATCATTCAACCATGTACAACCATCAACCCATCTACATGTAACATGCATGCCAAATGACCATGTCAACACCATGCTCCATGCTCCTTCATCCCGCTCAGGCAAATCGCAGTGCCCCTATCCAGGCGATCCGCCCAACGGCCTGATTGCGCCCCTCAAATTCAACTATGATGCGGGCGATTATCTGAGCGTGCAGTGCAGGCCCGGCTTCATCCAAATCCAGACGAACGAGGACCACACCACGGGGCCGCCCGAACGGCCAAAATGTCAGCCGGATGGCAAGTGGTCAGGGCCAGTGCCAAAATGCCGCAGCTACGAGGAAGTGTAGCTTGTCAACAAACCATAAATTACAGCCACATCCGCACCAGCCTACAAAGTGATGACGATGATGAAGATGACGATGATGATGATGGAGTTCTAGGAGCAGCCGCAGCCCCAAAGCACAAAAGTCCAGTTTAGAAGTTATTTTTTGGTCGAGTTGGCAGGTCCCAGAAATAATATATAGTATTACGTATTGTACTCGTATTTGAAAAAGTATGTATACAATTTTGATGGTAGAACAAGAAAAATTCCAAATTCAACAAGAAGAAAAAAAACCGAGTGATATTTAGATTAACTTAGTGAGAGGTATCGAAATTAATTAAACATAAATTATTTTATAATTATTTATTTGTTTTTGGTTGAACCTTAACTTTTATGCAAAATAAAATCACTCTTAAAAAAACTATTTATTATAATTTCATCTAAAGTTAATTTAGGCCCACTTAAATAATATATTTCTAAGTATTTCCTCAAATGTGTGAGAGGTTCTTAAGTGCTAATGCTAAAACAACCATGACAAACCTGAGCAACTTTTATGAAATGAATATGTAACATACAAATTATAAACGTTAAATGTTGAACAAAACTAAGTACACTAATTCACTAATTTTGTTCTGAGTTCTAAAAAATAAATAATATTCAATTTTTTCGCTTGCATTTTGTATAAAAAACAATGACAAAACTAAGTAATATCTATAATCAAACAGTTATTTACATGTATTCAATTTACCAACCGATTAAGTAGTTAATCTTCTATATATGAAACATAGTATAAACATATACACTAACTTATGTAAAGCTCAATGATCTAAAAGATGGATATGCAGTTGGAAAATTGTTAAAATACAAAAAGTTGATTGGTTGGTTAGTTAGTTAGTTAGGAGCTCAGGCAGTTGAGCTATAGTATTATTGCCGAGCGGAAACAAAAGTCATATCCCCCTATAATATATGCTATACTATATATATATATATATATACTTATGAGTTAAGCAAGCCATAAGTAATACTTATATAACTACTTGTAACGAGTATGTATGTATGTACGAGTATGTAAGCAAAACTGCAAGTGAGGAAACTAACTTTTAAATAAAAACCATATAAATTATACAGTATGTGTAAATTGCAATTTGATATGCCAATGCGTTTATGAATATTATTTTTTTTTTTGCTTTTTTTTGTACTTTGCTTTGAGCTTGGGATTCCCTCGCTCTCTACAGCTACACTTAACCTGGCCAAAAGCACACAACTCAACGCCGTGCTTAATATCCGCCAACAGTCGCAATCTCATTCGCAATTGCGAACAAAAGCAATTTTGGTAGAGCGTAAATGTGTGCCAAGGAAATACATATTTCATTCTCCAAAGCCAACACCGACAGGGCCTAAACACGCTGCTAATGCGAGGGAAATGGCAAAGAGTTGGCAAAAACGGGAAGTGCACAAATGAAAACAGTGCGAAGCGCAAATACCCTGGAAAGTAGAAATAAACAAATATGGATTAGAATATTGATAGTATTAATTGAAAAGGCGATTTTTAATGGTAATAATAATGTTAGGGTATTGACAAAGGGTTTTACCATTAATATGCTTAAATTGATCAGCATGGAGTGTAGAATCTACACTGTAGATACGCTGTTATTTATAGCTTTTCAATTACTATTGACAAACTGAATTGTTAAGTTGGTAAAAAAAGAATTTAATTTTTTTTTTAATAAAAAATTATAGCCAGCAAATTATAGATATTAATATTTTAAAAATTTTGAAAATTTCTATTTTATTTTTACAAGCTCTCAAGTAATCTCAACTTTCACACTTTTATAAGAAAACTTAATATTTAAGGTTTATAAAAAAGCTAAAATAATCTAGACTTGATTTTCTTATATGCATTGCAATCTGTATGACATATACTATATGTAGTTAGTTGGATTAAGGCTCCGCAGGGCTAAAAAAGAAAGCATTTGCTTACACGCATCTGTGCATTTTGCTAAAGTGTGTGTGTGTGTGTGTGTGTGTTTGAGTGCGTAACAGTTGCGCTTCAGGGTTTGTTACATAGTCATAAACACACATACACACCCGCACACACCTACACCCACTCTAATACACACACAACACATTTGTTCCTAGACCTGGCCACACATGGGCAAAATTAATTTGTTTTGTTCTTTTACCTTTGGCAGCCTGAAGCGAAGAGCTTTAAATGAAACGATTGACGCTTCATACAAGCCTCCTCATATAGCCACAATATTCCAACACAAACACACACAAAAACGCACTCAGATATATATATATATATATATACATACATATACTTAATCAGACAGATGAACAAACATGGACGTAGACAGGATCTAAGCTAAGCAGGCAAAAAGGTAAAGTATCTTGCAGTATATCTATTAAAAAACTTAGATGATATTTAGCAAACATATAGCTAACTAAGTTTTCAATATATTAAGAAGCGACAATATGGGTTAACTACCTTATTTTTGTTTATGTTTTAAAGCTAAAATAAATATCAATATTTAAACCTTAATCTAACCTTTCTAAGTATTCTAAAAATATAAAATTTAAATGCAACTTTTATAGAACATTTGAGTTATGTATAAAGCTTTACTATGACATTGTTATTGCATTTATTTATATTAGTGGTTAAATGAATATTAGGTCATAAAATTTATAAAAAAAAATTACAATATATATAATTTAATGTATATATAAAAAGAGTGTTACCATTAATACTGAAATTTCTATTGGAAAAGGAATTTCGAATTTGCAAAGTAAATAAATCTGTAATTAAAATAAATGCAAGTTGTGTTTCAACATTGGCAGATGAATATTTCAGAAAAAAAGATGACAATTAAATAACTCACTTCACAGATATATAAAATTAAAACATTTTTAATAATATTTACATTATATTATATAGCAGCCAATCTATATAAAAGTACAATATTAAACTTGCAAATGTTAAGTTTTAATTTAGATAACTTAATGAAGTTTTGCTAACACAAACTTTATTTTCTACCGCTGATATTTATAAATATATATTTAATACACCTTAAAAGCAGCTTTAATTACCCCTCTTTGCCACTGCCCTTTTAACTACGTCCATGTTGCCACAAAAGCCATTGGCGTTTATTCATTTTGGCACTGGCACGCCCATTCTCGCCCTTTTCCCCATTTAATGGCAATTTGTGTAAATGAGTGTGTGTATGTGTGTGCGTGTGTGTGTGTGTGTGAATATTTGTTTGAATGTTGCAAGCTGGGGTTTTAGCAGGGCTGTGTAGGGGGGGCGCCTCACAAAAAGGTGTCTAAATTGAGACGCCGTGTCGCAACATTAACTGCCATGTGCGTAATTAAAATTAACTGCCAAAGCAACTGTTGTTGTTGCTGCTGCCACATTGCTGTTGCTGCTGCTGCTGTTGCAAATTGGTTTTGCTTGTACCCCAAAATATTAATACACAAGAGCCGGGCAAAAACATAAAAAACACATTTGACTGTGCACACTTTAATTGTCCTTAAAGCGTATCAAATTTTCTGGCTATCTAATTAGTAGCATTTTGTTTAAAAATTTAGTAGACGGGCACATGCAACACTGTGTGGCAATTAGCTAACGCTAGCGGATGCATTTCCATTTCCGTGGCACTGCGGCTCAAGTTGCGACCGTGATTTGTGCAAAAGTTGCGCAATTTTCATTAGCACCTCAAAACTTTGCACTTGGATGAGTTAAAGACCAGGTTGCTGCCACAGCCAGGATATGCAACAGCAGCGAGTTGTGCTCCTGCTCCGGCTTCTGCTCCTGCCGTTGCCTGTGTGTTGCCAGCTTAAACATATCACAACTGCACTATTTTCTGGCCAATCCTCGGGCCAGGACCAATGAGCTATGCATGTCACGTAGCTCCAAATGCCGCACAAAAGCGGCGTCACCCACACACACACATATGCAACTTATAAAAAACGAGCTGCAATGGCATCACGAGTTTGGCCTGTGAACTCGCCCTCCTGCCCCCTTTGCCACTCTCAACTCAGCTCCTGCTCCTGATGTTAAATGCATGCCAAAGCCGAAGGCTAACTACATTTGCCCCCCCCCCCCCCGTGCAACTTCCTCTCTGTTGCAATGGTGTGTGTGTGCATATATATATATATATTTATGTATGTGTGTCATGCCCGGTTGACGGGATAGACAAAGTGCACTGGTGGCCATAAAGTTATCTATGCCATTTATTCGCACAATTCGCTTGTTTTAAAGTTGCCCACATTATTCCAGCCGCATAGTTGACAAATTTCCGCAGGCGACTTTATTGGGCATGACATATATATACAATGTATAATATATGTATATGTATATTCCATTTCTCCCAAAGCATGCACATATCAATTTTAAACATACGCTTAAGGGCAATTGCAACTAAAATGAAATGTGTTTGCACAGAACAATAATAAGAAATTGAAAATGCGAACTGATTTGAGTTCAACTAAGAATCATAAATGGAATTTTTCACTTATAGAGTATTGTTGTGCAGCTGATAGAATAAATATGGTTAAATTTCTAGAAATCGGGAAATGATATACTTAAATTTAAAATTGTATTTATATTTTAAATAACATTGAATAAACAAGAAAATTACAATCTAATAATATAAAGCTTTATTAAAAATATATAAAATATTTTCTCGCATCAAAACAATTTTTATATTCTTTGAAAATTTTTAAATTACATTGCCGCAATTTCTGAAATATATTTTTTAGCTGTCATGAAATATTTTCTCGCATCAAAACAATTCATATATTCTTTGAAATTTTTTTAAGGACATTGAACGCATTTTTTTAAATATATATTTTAACTGCTATCAATTCAGAGAATCTATTAAATGTTCTGATGAAAAAGTTGTTATGAAAATTCGAAAAAAATATTAAATTTAAGAAATGGTTGCAAATTTATAAGTAATAAAAAATTTAAGAACTTATTTTTTCTCTCTAGATAAAACAAGCTCTACAACTACTATTATAAGTGGCCTATGAGGACTTAAAAGGACATGACAATTCTTATGCAAAAATTCCAAAAAACAATTACTCACTGTGAATGTTGGAAACATTGACACTTGGCATGGTATTTGGCATTGGCATTTCTGTTTGTTTGTTGGCATGTGCTCGGAAATTTCATCATTAATCAGCTTTCGATATAAACAAACTGAGCAGCGAGTTCAGAGACCTTATACTGTACCTAGACAATGTCGAATTTCTATCAATAGTTTAGTCTTTGGGTTAAATAACATGACAGTGTAACAATTATTAATGATGTCCAACTGGCGTTTCATAGATTTGATTAATGCCCCAGGAATACGCATTTCATTTCATGCTTTGTGTTGAAAGCAGACACAACTGAGGACAACATCTAAAAGCGTGCAACATGTCCGTGGTCTTACTTTAGCATAAATTCTGATATGCCAGAGTCCTTTTACAGGCTGGCTGCTCGTTAGCGCAGCTGCATATGCGATTCGATGCAAGCTTTTGGCAATTTATTTCAATTTGTTGCATCAAAGGACGAACGCATTGCGAATGGTTTGCCTTAATTGCGACTCATGAGCCATAAATCAAGCGTCAGTCGAGACAGCAGCAACAGCAGCAGCAGCAGATCATAAAAGCTGGCCAATTCATAATTATTAGGCTGATTGGCAGCTCGTTGGTAAAGGCAAATTGAACAGCACTCGCACTGTACAACGCGGCGTATGCATTATGTGCCGAAAAATGCTTTGACAGTCAACAAGTTTTACTTTTTTTTTGGCATGTCACGCAATTAACTTCTGTGGCTGCAACTTTAATTAAAATCCCACACCTGCTGCTGATAATGTTGCCTTTCAACTGTTGCAGGCAGACACTACAAATATTTGATATTGTGCGAATCTTTCGCATTTGCAGCTGCCTCAAGTTGCTTAAAACCGCAACCACTTGAACTTTTGTGTGGCAATTGCTCCCCAAGGAGCATTTTGTTAAGCAACGCGCTCCAATTAATTCTCAGTCAAACAAACATACATACACACACACACACACACAACAAACACTTGGAATTCAATTTAAGATTGAAGCGCATTACGCATACGCCGCTTTAACTGATTCATTTGAAGCAAATTAACATTTAGATTAAAACGCAACACGCGCACAAGAAAGGAATAAAAAAAGGAGAAGAAGAAGAAAATTCAAAATAAATGTGATATAAAATATTAACATTTTTTCATAAATATTTATTGAAAGTCAGCGACTTGACGACTTTCCGCAACAGTTTCAACTGCAGCAATCTAACTTCTTATGTCGGACTGTGACAAGCAAACAGAAGCCAGGACCTCAACCCCAAACCAAGCCATAGTAAAGTACTTTGCATTTTTGCACAATGTAATAAGAGATGAAAGCCAACAACAGCAGCAGGACCAAAAGGAGCTGCCAGCAGACCAACTGGCAACTGGACACTTTTCTTATACGCTGTGAATTCAAAATCGAAAATAAAAAGTTACGAGTATAAAAGTAGCAGCAGCTGCTTGAAGACACACAATGTTATTATGGATATCAATATGCTCGAATAATAGAAAGGATACACTTCAAATTGCAATGGCAGTCGAACGACTCCTTAAGAAGCCATCAGAGTCCTGTTCAATAAATAAACATACAGTTAGCACAAGGAATTCAATTAAAATTCAAGTGTTCCATTTTTTATTTGAATATTTAACATAAACTGCAATTATGAATACTAATGAGAACAATGTAAAGAGTAAAGTTCCAGAGTATAACAAATTAACATATTCTTATCGCTTTTTACGCTCTATACCCATTAAAAATGGTTAAAGGGGTGTCATATCACTGTGTAACAGGCAAAAGGAATGTCTACCCGCCGACCATATAAATTATGTATATGTTGAATTGAATTTGTACTTATGTATATGAAATTATTTATGTTTGCGGATTACGAACTGTGTACAGGGTGTGCCGTAGTCGGGTATAGTCTACTTTAGCATTTTTCCTTGTTTTTTAGGGCTAGATTCGTTTAGTTTTACACCTTGCTTAAGATTTATATTAAAATGTCTTGATTTATGGAAAAACATTGCATTTTATGCAAATAAAATATTAATAATAAAATAAATAAATAATAAGAAATTATAAGACTTCACTAAAAGAGTATGCAAATTAAAAAATTATAGCACTTTAGATTTATGGGCTTGTAATTCTTAACTGATTTAACCAGTTCATTTATAAGGTCTGTGTTGGTTTCCAATATAAATTTTCTTTTTGTATTTTATTTATTTTTTTTTTGTATTAAAATTCACCAGTACCCCTGATCTTTGAATAACATTTGTATTCCTATCCCATTAACATAATGCAACTGCTGTTAATAGTTGCTAACATAAGAAGCTGCTGTTAATAGTTGCTAACATAAGCAGCTGCTGTTAATAATTGCTAACATAAGCAGAGCTTAAACAGAATTCAGCTCTATTAATCGGGAGAATGTTTTTGAATGTTAGCTCCCACATTAATTAAATGATATA
Organism: Hirtodrosophila alboralis; assembly: GCA_035043045.1. Lineage (NCBI taxonomy): Eukaryota > Metazoa > Arthropoda > Insecta > Diptera > Drosophilidae > Hirtodrosophila > Hirtodrosophila alboralis. The sequence continues at coordinate 255,207 of JAWNNH010000267.1, read as the reverse complement.
TGTTATATATATAATTAAAAATTCTGTTGTGGCACATATGTGCATACACTTAATTGATAAATTTAAATAATGTATACAAAAGTGACTGAAAAAAATGTATTTTTGTTTTTCTCAATTCTTTTTGTATATGGCCTTTTGCTCTTGAATATATGAATGCATAACAATAATTTTGCCAGAAACAAATTGATATGCAAATTGTTTGAGCCAGTGAACGGCTTTAAGCTGTTAACTCCCCCCAACCCCACCCCCACAACGTCCTGTTTATATATGTAAATATTATACATGCGAGCTAAATTTAATTTGCAAATTTGTAACATGAGCAATGTTATGTGATATGATAAGTACACGTATCTATACAGATACAATGTATATATATATAGTTAAATATATATCTATATCTATGTTTACAGCGAATTCAACTTCCGTTTGTTGCTTACAGCTCAGTGGGTTTTAATATATATAAAAAACAACAACAAATTGAAACAACGCACAACGCACACTTCATAAAATGGCGGCAGGCAAATCAAATTCCTTTACACCTACAGGACGATTCAGTTCCCCAGTTGCCAGTTCTCAGTTCTAAGTGCTCCTGCTGTGCTGTAGCAATATAAATAATAAGCATAACAGCAGGCGCGGCAACAACAATAGCAATAAAAGCGTAACAACTGCAAGGACCAAGCACCAAGGACCAAGTACCAAAGACAAAGGCACAACTCTGCTGTTGGGCAAGAGGCAACAAAAGTACAAGCACAAATGACAATTGACACGAGTTGGCAGCTTGCTGCGTCCAAAGAATCAGCGGTGGCAGGCACAGTTTTTGGGGACGGGAGAGGGGGTTTTGGCGGGGCAGTGATACAACTTTTGCACTTTGCGCAATTTATTTTATTGTTGTTTGGCAAACAAGTTTCATAAGTTTGCAGCTGCTCACAAAACGGCACTCAATTTTGGTCGCCATTTGAAAAGAAAGTTGTCAAGTTGCGTTGCAGATTATTAGTTGCCGCAGTGCCACATCATCTCACATTATCATATAAACTGCAGGTGGGTGGCACACACACACACATACACAAATTCATCAGTTGCATGCCAAATGGAAGCAGCGGCAAATGCATTAATTGTATAAAGGATTTCCCCAGCACAAAGTGAATCAATTCAAAGCCAAAAAGTCAATCAAATTGTGAAAACATACGCCAAAGGCAAAACAAACAAAACAAACAGCGGAATATACTAGCAAACTGCGAAAGGACGAAGTTTAAATATCCTTCTAAGGGATTTACAAATATAAATAAATATATTAAATATACACAAGTGAATACGCTTGATTTTATATTTATATAACATTTTGAATCTATTAAAATAAAATTTTAAAGCATAATGAATTGAGACATTATTGGGTTGATCAATATATATCATAAAATAGAAAGCTCAAAGGCTGCTAAAGTATAATTTTATTCAAATAAAGTTAGCTTTAATAAGGACTAATAATAATGTGATATATTAAAGCATAAAACAATTATTTTGCTGATATTTTTAAAGAGAAATAATATAGAATACATAGAAAAATTATATATCCAGTTGATTTTTTCGATCACATTTGTTTTATTTCTATGATACATAACATAAAGTTAGTTTAACTGATAAAATATAAAATATAGTGATCGAATAAGTCTTGTTTTTTATATAAAAACATATAATAATTTAGCTTAATTTTTATTAGATTCGTGAGTATAAACAATAATACAAAACCCCAAGTAGACTTATAAAAACAAATTCAAACAAATTCACACAAATTTATTGACTCAAATTTTAACATTATAAACCAATAAAATTATCCTTTATGTAATAAGTAAAAAAATCTCCTTCAATGTCATAATATTGTAATACCCACTGTAAGGATTTAAAAAACATACCACAGTCAATCCAGTCTATATAAACATGCTAAATTGTGGATACACCCGATGCACATGATGAACTTTTGACCAGTCCAACAGTTGGGGTCAAAATCCACAGTCAAAATGTTATCCATTTACTCAGCGGGTGTTGGTTTGGGTTAGGTGTGTGGGTGTGTGTGTGTGTGTGTTATATATATATCTGTGGGTTTGGTGTATGCCGAACAATAAATAAAGTCTAGCCAACGGACACTTCAAAAAACAATTATGGTTGCCAGCGGGATACGCATGACTGCAGCAGAGCATTCGTCCTTTTGGGGAATTGGAACTGCAATTCCGGATTGTAGCACGGATACAGTTCAGCTCACTGGCCGCAAAAAAAAAAGAAGAAGTTTATGCGCTTGTTTGTTTAATGCAAATATTTTACAAAAAGTCTGCTTTACATAAATAACAGGCAAGAATGCAGTTGTGTGGGAAATGCACAACGAAATGTTGTTTAGAATTGAGTAAAGAAATTTATTATTATTTTTTTTGAGAACTTAACTACAAAACTTATATATTAATAGCCTCTAAATTGATTAGATAATGTTATAAGGGAGTAAAAGCTTTCCCGGTTTTTTTGAAAAGTGTTAAATAACTTTGACTGAATTTCCAATCACACAATTTCATATATATCAATCTAACATACTCAACCTGATGCCAGATTACAGAGTATAACAACAGCTCACAGCAAGCAGCTTGACGTGAATTTCTGGCAAGCGGAAGCGGAAGTTGCACGTCTGAATGTGTGTGTGTATCGAAAATCAAAAAAACAATGGCGCACAGTTCAATGCTGTGCATAATTGTTAACAACTGTTGGTCTTGTTTTGTGGCATGCAAAAGGTGAAAGGGCAACGTTCACTAGAGAGCAACAAATAGTATTATATATAAATATATATATTTACGACTACATTTAGTTGTGTTCGCACTCGAAACAAATTAAACAAATCATTCAAGCTGTTAATAACATTATTACGTTGGGCGAAAAGCTGTCAACAAGCGGCTTTCAGAGCTGTTAATGCCTGAATGGCTGTTGCCTGGGTCGAAGGGGGTTGTGGCAGAGTATAACCATGATTTTCCATTGGATTTTAGCTTGTGTATCGTGAGTGCTTACATATGTGAAATCAGATTTGAAACACATTTGCCTCAAAGCCAATTAAGGTTGCCAGCAACGTGGCTGGCAAAAAAGGTTTCCCAGTGCGATGAATGATGTACGTATGTAGAGTTGGAATTGGAATTGGAGATGGAGTTGGAGTTGGAGCTGGAGATGATGGCATTGGCAACGGCGCCTGGCAGCTGTCATAGGGCATCCACATTGTGATTTGGGTTGGGGTGGGGGTTGCTGTCAGTTCGGGTGTGTAAATATGACAAAACATATGCGATGTTGTTGGCTAGAATGTTGTTGCAATTGCTCGTCCTGTTGCTTTTGTAGCTCCTGTTGCTATTGCTTCTCCTCCTGCTGTGCTTCTTTATCTAACTGCTGCTCCAGCTCCTGCTCGTCCTGTTTCTCTAGCTTGTCATGTTGCTATTGGTTCTCCTTCTGAATGTTTCACCTGGTGTTACATTTTCTCCCGATCGTTGTGCTGCCCCCATTGCTGTTCCTTCTCCTGCTTCTTCTGGCATTCCTCCTCATCCTATTGCCTCAGCTTTCACTGCTTCTCCTCCTTGGCTGCCTGGGGCAACGGGCTTGTCTGGCGTCTGTCAATTTTACCCGCATTTAAAGTGCTTAGACGTCGGGTGAGTCAACTTAAATTCTATTGCCAATTGCAGTCGCATGCGACAGATGCAATTACCCCCCTAAAATACACTCTCAGTTCTGCCCTCTCTTTGGTTGTGTGTGTGTGTGCTGTGTGTGCTCGTAAATTGCCAACGTGATATTAAATTACGTGTGACTTCTACATCCGCTGCTACGTAATCCATTTCCGGTTCGTTGGTTGGGTTACATTTACCGTTAATCTCGTGCTAAGCGCCTCAAATAAATTATTCGCAGTGCACCCCTCCACAGCACTCCTGCCTCCCCCCCCACTACAACTGTTTGCCCTGAAATTTGCAATTAAAATGCATGCCTCGCTGGTCAGCCGTTTCCATTTGCCATTGTTTGCCCCGTTTTGTGGCTGCCGCTTGACCCAATTCGTAGCATACAAAAGTCAGACAGCGTTTGGTCAGCTGCAACTGCAACGGCAACGGCAACGGGCAACCCTTGGCTTGTTGCAGCCAACACTAATGTGTGGCAAACGCGTATACCATGCAACAAAAAAAAATACAAAAATAAAAAAATAAGCAAACTATCCAAATAATGCGAATTCGGTTGGCTTTTGTGGCTGCTCTGCTGTTGCCGCTGCGGTTCTTAGCTGTTTATCAGACTGAACGCACCTAATGGATTAGAGTATGACTCTGTTCTCTGGTTAACTGCATTTGCATTTTGGTTTTAAGCTGTTCATTGGCCCTCCATTTCTAAATAGTTCCACATTGCGCGCTCCAATGAAAACATACAAAACCAACGTGTCGTATGCGTTATGTCTGAATAGCAAACATCAGTTTAGCATAGATTTGTTGGAAATGGCGCCCAAATCTGTAAAAACGTAGTAAAAAGAGGTTTAGGTAGTTTATGAGGGAAGATACGTCGAATTTGAAGGATTTTCCTATTAAAGTTTTTCACAAATCTCTCTCTAAAAGTAAGTGTGGGAAAAACGCTTTTTTAATGGCATTTTACAACAAATATATTAAATATAAAAATTTAATTAAATATTTCAATTATTCTCTGCTTAAATACGTTATTATTCACAGGCATTAGTTCGATATTAAATTAAGAAATAAATTAAATAAATCATAATAAATGCCAAGCCCATAAATAAAATATTTCTTTTACTGACAAACCGCAATTTGTATTCAAGAAACATAAACAGATTTCAATCAATTTGAATTTTGTAATATACATTTTTAATAACTCAACTTTTGCATTTGTATCTTTGCAGATAAAAATTAAAATCTTTTAGCAAATAAATAAGTTTATTTTCTATTAAAAGGAATTGTAAATGAAAGTTTTTGAGGAAATTTCAATAATTTAATTTGATTGCAACTATTTGATTATGTACAATTATATTTGCCACATATTAGCATCATTTGGTTTATGTAAAGTTTTATAGAACTTTTTGATAACTGACCAGGTTGGTTGACCAGCTACCAGTAAATTGGATTACAAACCCAAAGAGAGAGCATCTCTTGTCTGTGCCACGGATATTGCGATGCTGCCGCACATCAAAGCCAAATGCACTTAATTGAGTGTCTGGCCTGGCCAAGACAAAGAGCTGGGTGGGGCGGTTGGACAATCATCATATACAGACAGGACACTCGAAAGTGCTTGTAAAATGCTCGTCCATTAGCTCAATCAGGATGATGCACATTTCACCTTGAGTGGACAGTCAATTAAATGCTTTAATTTACCAAAAACTTTAAGCTGCATTTTTGTTGCCGTTGCCTTCAGTGGGCAAGCATTAAGGATTAATGCCAGACGGCAAAAATGTATGTCATCATGTGGCTGCAATGCGTTCCAAAGTGTGCTCATTACAAGTGCTGAGGCTTTCAAGTGCTCTTTAAATTGCCACACTGCGTCCTGGATCCTGCTGCCCTTTGCTTGCCTGCTTCATCCCGGCTGCTGCTGATTAACGCTGCTGAATTGTGACCATTTTGCGCTTTTATCGCTTTAATTGTTGTGCTGCCCATTGCAGTTGCAGTTGCCTCTGGCTCTGGTCCTGGTCCTGGTTGTAGTGGCAGTCCGACGATGGCGCTTCCTGTGTCACAGTTTTGCATCCGTTTCCGGTTTGAAGGCAACGCCAACAGGCAGCTGCATGTCCTGGCAGCCAGACAGCAATGACAGCAATGCAGGTCACTGCGCACTCACTGCGTTTGCTCATCAATTACATTACGCATACGCACAGTTAACAGGCGAAAGATGTTGATTTTTATTATATATCGCATATATATATATATATATATACTCGCTTCAGTTACTTATCAGCATACACAACCCGGTCCATTCAATAGACTATAAAGATTAATTAAAGTTTGCCGTAGCAACTGAAAAGGCAAAAAATAAAAACAAAACACAAAATGCAATAACAATCAATGAGGCCAGCTGGTCTGGGTGCTCTCTCATACAATTTATGGTTGCTTTAAACATTATAATTAATAACTCATAATATGCTCATTAAATAATGCATATGTGTGTGTTAATATGCATATACATATTTTAATGAGTTCATGCCACTCTTCGATTATATTAATCGCAATAATAATAATGCCAATGAAAGATTTTCTCAGTCTACGCACTACTACGTGACATGTTTAAATCATATGGCATTTGCATACATTGATGATGCGAACATATATCTCAAATATTGAATATGGAATAATGCAAAACAAACTAAAAATTGAGCAATAAAAACAACGTTGATTTTGAATTTAATGTGCCAGCGGCAAACAATTCAAACTGAATATGAATTTTGTTTGTTGGATTTTGTTTAAATTAAATGTTCGGTTGTTGCCAATCAAATATTATATTATATATTTTTTTTAGGGACTTTATATATCCTCAACTTGGGAAAAAAAACCTTTCTATTTACAAGGATCAAGGTTTGGCCTTTAATTGATTTTCCATTTAATTTTGATATTTAAACTTTTGGCACCTTTTTTAGTTATATATTTTTGATTATCTTGTTCATCAAGTCAATAGACAATTAAAGCCTAATATATTTTACTTTTATGCAACTATAATATGATCATAAATTGTAATATAGCCAGAGTTCCATCTTAATACATAGTTTAGCCTTTCAGTGTTAATATAACGTGAAATATAATCAAATCTAAACACAGAACTAATTAAAGACGATTTTTCTTAATTAGTAATTAGTTTCAGTCGAGTTATCCCAATAAAAAATAAATATTGTTCTATATTTAGCAAATTATAAACTAAACTGCCAAATATTTTAAGCTAGTTTTAGTTTTACAATTTTGCCTGATTGTCGTTAATCTAAAAAACTAAATATGCCTTCAATTGAGCTGCGTACGCTCTGTGCACAAAACTCAATCCTTTAGACTGCCGCTGATTGTGCGTCCAGGGACTTAACAGATGATACATAAACGTATTTATTATGCTTCTAGTAGAATGTATTGGCTTTCACACAGGTCTTGACCAGCTGCTCAATGGTTTTGCAGTTAACTGTTAAACACTCTTGTGGCCATAAAGCCGCACATTAAATGCGCACTGGCTGGCAAATACGAATAGTTGGGCTTGTAAATCAAATAACACATACGACTCGTGGGCCAAAAGCAAACTTGCTATCAACGTGTGTGTGTGTGTATGTGTGTATGTGTGTGTGAGTGTGGCTGCATTAGCTTGAGCTGCATTTTAATACACACAGCGCTAATAATTCACACAATAAGCTGAAAGGCAGGCAGGCAGTCAGACGGGCAGGCAATGTCAGTGCCATTATTCATAGGGCAGCCAAATAAGCAGCTATACAGAGGGGGGGAAATTTTGCCAGAGGGGAGGGGTGAGGGGGTGGCCAGAGACAGTGCAGGCAACTGAAACCGAAACATATGTCTGTGCGATACAAAGCAGGTAAGCAACGATATGGAAGAATGGGATCAAAAATATGGCCAACTTTAGTGTTGGCAAATAGGAGAATGGCATTGGTATGGTATACGAGCTGTTTCACCAAGGATGAAGGATGTAGAATGGAGTATAAAAGCCATGCCAGGCAGGGCAGGGCAGACAGGGTAGACGTGGAGGCAGACAGACAGAGGGAGCGACACGTTTATAGCATTTGCCAATGCCCAGAGTGCGCTTTTCACTTTTATTGTTGGTAGTAGTACTACTACCTGAATGCTGGCAAAGTATTTTGTAGCTGTTGGCTAAGAACGACTATATACACTGGAAGAAAATGCCATGCTTAATTCTGGTTTGATAGACAAGCAATTTGTGTTGCCTAAAGATTTAAGAGCATTGGCATGAAAATCAACTAATTTTACTACTTTAAGGGACATTTTAGCATTTTCCTCAATTATTTCTCTAAGTGTAGATGTCTGACTGCTGGCAAACATAAGCTGCAGCATCAGCTGCACAATCTATAGAGTAGTTCCATAGTATATACTCCGCATGTATATACATTTATGCGCTTTGGTTTACAGAGTTTTGTGAGCTTGCCTTTTGTTTAAAAATTTTATGACAGCTTTCTTCGTTTTGAGTGCCTGGTTACAACATGTGTTTCTCGTCTTTGCACAAGTGTTGTGCACACTTCAGAGCACACAAACACACACACACACAGCAAATGTGTCGTTAACTTGTTTGTTCGTGCTTTAAGGCCTTTAGATTGTTTGTATGGTTTACTGCAATTAAATCAATTAATTATAAGCTATTGCTTTACATTTTTGGCCCCATCAACAATTGGCTGACCGCACAAATAAAATGCTATTGAAATTTTGTGTCTGACAAATTTGTTCGTCTGTGTTTTAAAAGTTGTTGTGTTGTCACAACATGCGTCCAAAAAGCCAAAAACACATGTATATAATAAAAAATATATACGTATATATATGTGTACATATATATACAAGTATTTATGTGTGTGTTGTTTGGAATTTTTCGATTTTATTGCTCAATGAATATAGCAGCAGCAGCATCCACAAATCCGGCCTGGATTGCATTAATATGCGGCATTTAAATGCCTTGCGACCACAAAACAAAACACCAAGCAACAGTCAAAGTCAAAAAAAGGGACATTTTGCATTTGCATGTTTACAAAATCCTACACACACACATGTAAACAACAAACAGGATAAAATAGTCGACTAAAATATATTCGTACTTAGTTTGGGAAAAAACTGAAATATTTATTCGATTTGAAACTTCTTTTTAAGGCTATCATAATTGAATTTAAAGTTCTTTTTAAAATGCTAACATTTCTTTCAAGTCAAACATTAACATTTTCTGTCTCTGTTAAGCGTCTGCAGGCATTGGCAGTTACAGAATTATGTTAATTCGAGTTGCTGTAAAAACTTTTAGTTTATCTATTATTTTTCTAATATAGTTTTAAGCTATCTTTTTTTTTTAAGTTCTTTTTAAAATGCTAACATTTCTGTCAAGTCTAACATTAACATTTTCTACCTCTGTTAAGCGTCTGCAGTAACAGAATTATGTTAATTCGAGTTGCTGTAAAAACTATTAGTTTATCTGTTATCTTTTTAAAGGAGTTTTTTATTATCTTTTTAATGTATTGTATATAATATTACAAATGTGTGCTGTTCCTTCTCTAATAATAATAACAAAACTCTCTCTACTTTTACAGCTAATATACACTTTCAGCCAATTAGTGCGGGTATTGGAGCATTGTTGGGTCAGAAATTGGACCCAGGACCAGACCCTAAGCAGATACATTTCCCTCTTGTTGGATTCAGGCCCAAAAGCTGCCGACACACACAACGCACAATTCGCATTGTTTGGCTTTTGTTAGTAACAACTAAGCCCCAGCTTCAACTGTGTGTGTGTGTGTGTGTGTATGTTGTGTGTGCGTCGTGTGGGTGTTTGCTGTGTGCTCTAATGCATGTGCTGTGAAATTCTGTGATTTATGACATTAAATGCACAAAAATAGGATTTTATTTGAATTTAATGGGTTTTTAGTGTATTTTAATGTGATCCATTTGCGGAAATTTGCAGATTTTCAAGCATTTACAAATTTATTTTACCGCTTTGATATATTGCCAATATGAAAAACGACAAATTTTTTAATTTAATGCGCATTATTCACAATCGTAACCAATTCAAGTGGAATACTTTAATTCCATTGAAGTTGAGGCAAAATGTAATAAAAGTTTTTAGCACTAAATGCTAATGGAATTGGGCATTAGATTTATTCGAATTTTATTCATTATTAGTTGAATTGTTGTGAATTCCTAGTTATTTGAAATATTTTTAATTTTCTCCTTATGGATTACAAATATTACAATAATACTGTGTTTAACAGAAGAATAAACTGCTAAATTTTGCATTTTGGGAATTAAATTGAATGCAGTAACATATTTATTTTATAAATAAACTAAAATTCTTATTTTTGCTTATCACATAATTTAAATATTCAATTTATTTGTCATTTTGTAGCAAGACACGACACTTTTACCATGTTGTTATAATTAGAAAACATAAACCTAATCAGTTTATCTATCAATCAGTTTATTCTGTATGTTTCCACCAGGATATCAGAAGCAAATCATCAAATCATGCAAGTCATGTACAATTTGGACCAACGTATACGTAATATAACGTCTAGGACATGGGGCAAAAAAAGAGCAAACACGAGCCATATGCACTGCCAATTTATGGCTTCAATAAACATAAAGTTCATAAACTCCCAAGGCGTCGTTGCTCATCATTTGCAGCGCATTGTCAAGGGGTAACAGCAGCAGCAGTAGCAGCAGCAACAGCAGCAACAGCAGCAGCAGCAACAGCAGCAGCAACGTTCTTCGGTCAAATAAATAATAAAACAGAAAAGTGATGTCATAAAAATTTTATCTCTTAACTGGAATTGAGCAGCATGAACAAGCAGAAGCAACAGCAGCAACAAAAGCAACAACAATAGCAACAGCAACAACAGCAACTGCTGCTGCAGTGCCAACAGCAGCAACAACAATGCACACACACACAGATAAACACACAAAAATATGATGCTTGGTCATTTTCATATAAAAATTGACAATGGCGTTAGTCCTTTTACCTCTCTCTGTGTGTATGTGTATCTGTGTATAAGTATCTTTTTGCTTGTGTATCTGTGTGAAAGCAAGTGGAAAATGCGACCAAAGTAAGGCAGACACGTAGCAATAAGAAAAGAGTTCGAGTACAAAATGCACACGGCTTTAGCTCAGACAACCAGAGCTATATTATATATAGTACAGAACATAAGAATATTTACAACTGCAGAACACAGTTGAGATGCGTTTGTTATTGCACTATCTGTTATTCCTTTTATATATGTATTTAAATATCTGCAATTGCAAGCTAAGAGAGCAAGATATTTAAACACACAAGGCGTCTTTAATATATAACATTTAATAAATATGCAAAGTTAAATGAAAAAAGTAAAAAAAAATGTTGAGAAAAAAGAAAGATATTTAAATTGCCGCAAAATTTAATACTTCTATATAAATATATTAAGTAGTTGGCAGCTTTATTTATAATAAAAAAAGAGCTCAACCTCGAGATACATCTATAAATAAATATATAAATTATTTGGCAGCTTTATTTATAGTAAAAAAAGGAACTCAACCTCGAGATACTTTAATTAGACACTTTAGTTTTTCTGCCTTTCCAATTGAATTGATTTATGCACAGCTTCATATAACTCAAATATGCAAATACACATTGCTCTACATTATTAAAACACCCTTTGTTAGAGTATAGAAAACACTTTTCACTATTTTCATAAGCCGTCTTCGTCAGCTTTATGCACAATTTGGCCGCACTTGTTTGGCTTGAATTTTTGCTATTCAAGTTGTAAAAGTGGAAAAGTGCAAAACAGTTTTTCCGGCTGGCCTCATAAATAAAATGGAGAGCTGTGTGAAAATTGTTTGCCAGCTGACAGGGCCAACAAATTGAGCCATGAGCCATGAGAAGAGATAAACATATGAAATGTGGTTATTTAATGAATACATTTCCCAGTTGCTTGTTTTCCAAAATTTGCTTTATTTCAATTTCAATGAAGTGAAGTTTTTGCCAACATGATCAAAAAGGCTACGCCACATTTATTGTAACTTTCTCTTTTGACTTTCACCTTTTTGTTAAAGTACAATAAAGAAAAAAAGATGTACTTGTAAGTGTAAGAAAATGCGTGAGCTAAACTCATTTTACAATTTTTGGCGGCATGAAATGCTTTTAATGTGAAAACTTTTCCCCAACAATATTGTGTGCCCAGGATGGTTCCCAGTTCCAGTTACCGGTTCTGTACAACAACAGATGGCAGATGGCACAACGGCGCGTGGCCTTCTGGCTGGGATTGGAACTGGTACCAGCACCTCCTCCTGCCTACTTCCTGCTCAGTCCTTTTGCACGATGATTAAGTTGCAAAAAGTTGGCCAAATTTTTGGCAAACAACGCGCACACTGCTCTAAAAACAAGCAAAGTTCAAGTTGTTGGGGTAAATGCAATCAAATGTAAGTACAACAACTGCAATATGCCACACTGTGAATAAATATGTCATACTTAATTCTAATTTGAACAGTTTTTAATAGAAAGGTAGCTCAGAAACCTGTAACTCTTATAACTCTTTTAAGACTACAAATTTTTATAGAAAATTTAATTTAGATCATGGTTTAACAGCTTAGTAGATTAATCTATTATTTAAATTTGAAAATAATATTTATTAGACTTTTCTTATGTATTTTGTGACTTTTAATATTATAATTTTTTAAAGCGGGCTTAAATAAAAAATATACAAAAATATAAAGGTCACCAAAAAATCATAATAAAAAATATAATTTAAATAAAAATACATGTTGTGGATCTATCTATTAAATAGTAATTTTTTAATAAAAAAATAACAAAAAATTATTTAAATTAAAAAACGTGTTGTGAATACCTTTATTTTTATTTAAGAAGAAAATAAAATCTTAAAAAAAGTACAATCAAAAATAGATATTTAATAGATTTTCTCAGTAGCTAATATTTGGGATTCGTTTAAGATTTTTGACAAAATAAACTTGTATTAAAATATTCAAATTTTTATTAAATTTATTCAATAATAAGTATCTTAAACAAAACGTTGTTGTAATCAGAATTTTATACTTGAATCACAGAACTTGGAGCCTAAAAAAGTAAACAACATTTAATCCTAATTTGAGTACATAATACTTGACTAATTCTCTGAGTGTATGGCTAATACTGGGGGCAGGGTTAGAAGTTGAGTCAGAATCTGAAGCTGTGGCTTTGCCTGTAACAGAGCGCAAACAAAATATTGAATATGATTTGCAAACACATGTGCCTCCAACTGCCAACTTGTGCCTGCCTTTTAGCTCAATCTCAATCAATAGCACGAGGATACAGGGGACGACTGAGGTGCTTAGGTAGCTGGCCACAGTTGTAAGCAAGTTTTGGTTTTGGGCGCCATATATGTATGTACGTGACGTGATGTCTCCATCTTTGTGAGTCTGTCAGGCCGTAAATAGAAAATGAAAACGAAAATCAAACGACAAACGGCAAACGATGAGATGGAAAGCTGGAAAATGTCTGTTCGGAAATCGAAAGCCAAAGTCAAGCTCTTTAAATGGCATTCAGGGAGATGCTTCAGTGTTGGCGCCCCAAAAAGCAGGCTATGCAAATATGCCTGGTGTCGCCTTTTTACGCATTTTCACTTGGCACACACACACACACACACATACACACATTAGACAAGCCAAGACAAGACGAGTTTCCTTTCCAATATTTACATAAAAATGCACTCGATCCTGCCAGCTGGCTGGCTGCCTGTGTGCCCACATGTGTGTCAATATAAATATATGCATGTATTTACATTGAATCGAAGGAATACACACACACACACACACACTAATACTATATCTCTATTCAGACTGGCAATGCGATTTATTTGCACACTCTGATGACAATGTCTTCACTTCACTTTACTTGTCCCTCAGCCTGTCTTGTCGTGTCTTGTCTTGTCTTGTCTTGTCTTGTCTTGTCTTGTCTTACATGCTAAGCAGCTAATCGGCTTTGGCTTTGACTTTCATTTCTTTTGTTTGCCTTTTGCCATAAATTTGGGTTTTATCTTAATGCACTCGATAGCAAATATTTCAAGCCAAATACTTAGTTGGCAAGTCTCAAGCTTCATTTCAATTAGCATTATACAGGTGCAACAGCAGCAGCAGCAGCTGCAAATGTTTGGCATTTACATTAAACAGCCTCCGGCCAACTCCCAGCTGCCAGCCTGGTCAATACACATTCCAGCCATATGCAGCTATATATATATACATATATATATGTACTTAGGCACATTCAGGTGTATTGAGGCTGTTAACTAATTGGCTCGATTCGCTGTTGGCCATTCAATGCCTTGGTTAAGTCCAGTTGCTAATCTTGAGCTTTGTTTTCAATTGTTCATGTCCTTTGAATTGGTTGGCTGTTGCCGAGCAAGCTATGCAAATTGTAAAGGTTGTCCTATAATAGACAAGAATTGTATTTATCTATAGACATTTCTATAAATTTAATAAATTAATTTGATTGTACTTGATTCACAAAGGATAAAAATATATGTAGCGTTTGAATGTCTGTATAAGATTTGTGTAGTGGCTCAGTTTTTGAAGCACTCTCAATTTCATGAAACAAACATGAGTAGAATGATACTCACGCTCACAAAAACAAAAATTATACTCACTCTCACAAGTAATGTGAGAAATGTGTCACTCACACTCCACTCACACTCGCTCACTAAGCACTCACACAATTTTCAGCGAGTGGAAGCTCACTCTCAACTTATCCTTAAAGATCTGTGAATGTTCAGACTTTGTATGCCTGTCAGCAAATTTTTCTCTTTTTCTGAAGGTAAGACTCACTAAATCCAATATATATACTGATCAGTTTCTTGAGAGATTGAGCGCCGACATTTGATCCCAAGTAAATAATAGTCTTGACTTTTTAATTGAGAACTCATTTATTGTGTATATGATTTAATTTTTATTTGCACTAATAAAAACAGATTTCTTATTGTATTTAATTAAAAATATCAAACTTTTGCTGAACTTGTAAAAAACACAGCTGGGGTAACATTAAAGAATAGTATCATTCAACTGTCAGAGTGTGAAAAAATATATATTATTATATATTATATATCAACATAAATATATTATATCTTTAAGCCTCTCACAACTCGTAATTCAAACAGAAGCTGGTAATAAAACCGCAATTGTAAATAAAATTAAAATACATTTTTTTTCACACAAACATATTTTATAAAAATTTTGATTGGCAATCAAAGCAATAATTTAAAGTATTCAATGCAATTAACTTTTATTTAAATTATTTAAAATAAACTATAAAAACAGATGGATTTCATTTTTAAAATACATTTTATGTTAATTTGAGCTGCAATTAAACGCTTTACACCACATATTATCAGATTTTCACGCTTTTACTAGTTGTGGTTGTTTTTGTTGTTGCTGCTGTGTATTTAAATTGGCTTTTAAAGGAAAACCAAACAGATTTAATTAAACTTCTCAATTATCGCCGGTTTCTAAATGACTGGACAAACATTAAATATATACCAACATACGCTATATATCTCGTATAACTGACGGGTAGCTTAAATTTAGCTCAATTAAAACTTTTCGGTTTCAAATCGAACTAAATACATAATTTGTGCATAGATAAGGTATGCAGTGACAAGTACTGCATATCGAGTGAAATTTGAATAGCAAACCATGCAACGCAATGTTGCAATCAGTTGGTTTGGCTTGTGGCTGCCACGTTATCTCTTTGCATGTCATTAGAGTTTGAATGCGAATGCGTCAGGCTGAGGTGTCGTATACGCAATGCGCCTAATTGCCGGGTAGTTTGAAAACTTTGACACAACTTTAATTTGTACACATTTTGGCTCGAGGCGTAATGCAGAGTTGGCGCAGGATTGGGTTGGCTACTGTAGTATTACAACAATGCCTCGACATCAATAATAAATGGCATTTGGCAAAAGTTGTAAACCTTTTTCGGCACTTATCTGTCACACGTCACACAGCGCCAACATCATTTGTCAGAGTCCTGACGCTGGTTAAACTCGTACTGCTCAAAGTTTATTTGCACAACTCTTTGCCTGGACAAGGAATGGAGACGAAACCAGACGAAACCAAAACCTACCAGTTCCAAACTGAACCCAAAAGCAAACCAAACCAGACCAGGCCTCTGATTCTTTGCCTTGTCACGCTCAATTGTTAAAAATGACAACTAATTAATTTCTGTCTGCCCGTGCTGACCAATGTTCATCCGGAGGGCAACCACTTGGATTTGAGATGGCTTCTTTTTTTGGCTTGCTTTTGGCTTAGTGGTTTTGGCCTGTTTTTAAAATCTTATAATATATAGATTTCAAAAACCAACATTGTGATATTTAAACTGTGTAGAATGAGGGTTTAAATACAAAAATGTTAAAAATACAGTTTCAATTTTCGATTTCTAGCAAAAATACAAAAAATATTTGTCTGCTTGATTTTATTAATATCGAATAAAATAATGCAATTAAAGAATATAATCAAAATTTAGCCTTATGTGCTTTTTTAAAACTAATATTTTAGAATAAGCAACAACAGTTTTAAATCAAGTGTAATATTTGCTCTTAATTTAAAAGGACTTTATTTTAATTTTTTTATAATTTATAATTGCCTAGTATAATTTATGCTGTTGCTAGGGCCATCGACGCCAACTTTATTTTAAAAATTTAATGAATATTTTAGTAGAGTATTTATATTTTAACAAAAATTAAGACTTCAGTTGCAATATCTCTATCTGTAACGATTTATAAAAGTCACAAATTGCTCAGTGTAGGCAACTGGTTTAAGCCGCTTCACAAATGACTTCATTAGGCAGCCAGCTCAATTCAAGCTGCCACCTCAATTGAAGCTGCCACCTCCTCTTAGATGGCTGCAACTCTCTCTCTCTGTGTATATTTGTTAAACATGGCCCGCATCTATGTACAATGAGCTTGCTGGTCAGGCCGCAACCACTTAGCTCAGATAAGCAGCTCAGTGGTGCAGTGCTTGGAGTGCAGCTACATCTTTGGATTAGGCTAAAAGTGGAGTCAACTAGGAGGGAGGAGGGGGAGTATAGAATTAACTGCTGCTGCTGCTGATGACACACAAATGCCATCATTAACTGAAGTTGAGACTGGCCTGAAGCGTATTTATTATTTGGCTCTACTCTTAGCTTAGCGGGGCGCTAATGATTTGCTTTTGGCCCAGAACTTGGGCCATGCGGTGGTCAGCCTAATGACAATTTGCAGTTAGCAAAAACTTTTGTAACTGCATTTAGGTGCATTAAGCGGCAGCCAAACAAAACACATGTTCCAAACTGTTGAGTCCACTGGAGCTCTCTCAGCTTTCAGTTTTTAGTACTCAGTTGTAATGCAGCAATTTGTTGCCACGCTGTGTTTATTACAGGATGCGGCTGTGGCTGTGCCACAGCGGGGCAGCTGTGGCTTCAACGCCAACTTTGAATCCAACTGTTTCCTTGGTTACTTATGCGACGCATTCAAACAGTTCTCTGAAAAACACACACACATACATACATATGTATACACTTACATAGTTGCCAGTTGGCTTCTCTTTGGCTAGTCCCAAAAACTTTGTTGCAAGTTTTTTGGGTGATGGCAAACGCTGGCGACATTTTCGGCAGCCAAAAACTTTTGAACTTGGCGCGTAATGAACGAAGAGGGGGCACAGAAAGAGAGAGAGGGGGAGGAAATATAGAGGGGTGGCAGGGCAAGTGGCAAAGTGCTTTGAGTGGAGTTCATTACGAATGCCGCCACGCTGCGCCGCGTGTTGACTTATGCATAATTACTGTTTTCCATAGCCCCAACAAATGAGCGTAGCGGGGGGCCAGCAACAAGGAGGGGGTAGCATCAGCAGTAAGTTCATTTTGTTTTTGGCATCGCAAGTTGCTGGCACAAGTTTTGACTGTCGCTGCCAACAAACTAACCCCCCCTTCAGCCAGCGATCTGCTTCAGCGGGTGTCGGGTGTCAGGGTTCATATGCTCATTTGGTGTGCATGACGCACTGACCTGTTTCAAATGCAACAAAAAAACTATAAAGGAAAAAGAAAATAAAGCGTCAGGCACTCGGTGCAGTCAACTGCGTCCTTTTTGCATGGACCAACGGACGGACAACTGAACTGTAGCATACTTTTAAGCGCCAACTGTGCAGACACCGAGAGCTTATGATACCCAGTATATATGTACGTACCCCAGAGGGGGTATGTAACGCTTAAGCAAATTTGTTTAACTGTCAGAACATACCAAGGGTGTAAGGAAATGTAGAGTACAACTTTGAATGTCACCTGACACCCACAATGTTTATTAATTGTGTACTTAAATACAAGATATTTCTGGGTAATTTGCTCTCGTTCATTCGCAAAAACATCTTCTAAACTAACTTTATATTAACAAGCTACATACCAAATTGCAGCTAGATAGTTGAAGTACTTGCTGAGTTATTAATCTGTTTTATTTTTATTCGAATTTTGTATAGTTTCTTACTGGAAACATTCGGTAGCTAAGGCAGCCAAAGTGTAATAGTTATTAAAAGGTCTTCCTAGAGCATCTCCCATTCGATCATAACCCACTCTCGTCTACAATTCCCACTGGCTTTAAGGCAACACCAGCCTTGACCAGTGGGCAGCAGCACTTTGCTGACACTGAGGAAAGTCAAGCGGATAAACAAGAGATTAAAATGTCATAAACAATGCTTTTTTGAGCATCCGGCTAAACAACTTAATGAAAGCTGCAGGTCAAAAAGACAAACACAATATCCAAGCGTAAAGTGTTTCGTAAAACTTTTAAAGTTTTCTGTAACAAAATGCACACATCTCCACATACATTGTTTATATATGTTTAATCCTTATGTGAAGCAGCAATCAACAGCAGCAGGAGCATCCAGAGCAGCTATGTATGTGGGGATGTGGCAAGTCAATAAATATTCATAAAACTTTTGATTTGTATTTATGAGTTTTTGGGCGCGTTGGTAACTATGGAAATTCAATTAAGTCTATAGTTTTTGTTGTTGGTATGTTTGTAAAACAATTGAAAAACTTTATTTGGGAGCTTGTGTTTCGCATACATATCGAACAGAGTGTACATAAATGATAAATTATCATACAAGGGCATAAATTAATGTGTTCGCATATTGACAAACAAACAAAAAAGGGAAATTATATAAAAACACTTAGAATTAAACAATTGCATTTACACACACACATTCTCTATTTCTATCTTTCTGGCACACACACGCACACACACTCCTAAGTAGTTTTGTGCATTACTTCGATTTACAACATTGATAGAGTTTTAAACTTAAACCAAATACTGCATAAAAGTGCATCAAATGCAGCTCAAAATGTCGTTGCAAGCAAATATCAAAAATTATACAATTTATCGGCTGCAAAGGTAAGTCGAAACACACGTGTGGAAATTTGATGCTGAACGTATGTTAAATCTACTTCACCTTTGTGGGCGAAAATTGTTATATATGATATATAAATTGTGAGCGCTAATTTCCTGAATTTTTTTTTGTTTTGTTAAGGGTATTATATAAGTATTTTGTTTCGATTACATATTATGTAGCTGAAGGTAGGAATGAATATTGAATATGCACATTAAATGATGCAGAAAACATAAAACAGTGAATTAACGCAATGCAATCAAAATATTGCTGCTTAATTAATCAGCGCTGGCATTGATCGTAATGGTCTTGCCCTTGGGATCGTCAAAGCGATCCATTGTCTTAATATCCATCATCCAGCAAAGGCCAAGGAAGACAATTACCAGCAGAATGAGAATCACAAACAGACCCATCAGTATGCCGGGCGTGACGAAGCCAACACAATCCCACGAATCGCCAAAGATAAAGTTAACCTTAGCCTTCGAACTGAACGGCGCCTGCAGCTGCAATGAGTTCCACGACAGCTGGTTGACCTTATTCTGGGCATCGGGTGGGGCATACCAGGTGGCATTGCCGCATGCGTACGAGAATGTGGTGGGCGCATTGACTCCAGGTGTGCGCAGCTTCTGGCCACCATAAGCCGCATTGCTCACCGTATAGTAACCATCAACGCTGCTATAGCTGACATCGAAGGTAATGGCTGTGCCAGCAGTTGCCGTTGCAAGTGAGACAGAGAACTTGGTGTTGGGCGTGGTGGAGTTTGTAATGGAGAGGCCGGTAACCGTAACGGTCTCACCATTATACTTAACACCCGTGAATGTAATTTGAAACTGATTGCCACTGATGAACCTGAAGCCATTAATATCCGCTGCAGTCCAACGACGCACACGACGCTGCACCAATGGAGCAGTAGCTGGCGCTGCCATATACAGATAAGCCACATTGCAATCCAACTGCTTGCTGATAGCGGCAATGGCGGTGTCTGTTTGTATAGAGAATTTTATTTGAATTATTCATAAATGTGGAAAAATTGAGTTGAAAAACGATTAAGAGTATTTTCAGCATCGATACTATCGAAGCGACATAGATAAGCTTTAATTGAATTGATTTGTAGCCTACTATCGATGGTATTGCAGCCGTAATCGGCAATTTAATTGCAAATGCTTACCATGTGACTGCAGAGTAGCAGCGCGTGTTTCGGCCGCATCTTCGAAAGAAACAAAGAGCGCGGTGCCCACTTCGCATTTGAAGGGATGTGCTAGCTGTCCATTGGCATCGACGCTGTTGTGCTCACGCTTAAGCGCTGCAGCACGCAGTGCCTCGGAGGGATTCTCAACGCTGGTGTAATATGTCTTGGGTCTAACATCCTGCAGCTGGGCATAACATGACTGTGCCTCGGCATTTGAGCACAAAAAGTCCTTGTTGCTCAGCTGCACACAAAAACAAGAAATTCAAGAGCACATTCATAATATATATTGTATTTGCTTAGTACTTACACCATTTTCCTCGAAGGCCACAACCATGTGATCTTTCAGCAACGTCGCCAACTGCTGTTCAAACTCCGCTTGGGGCACTGTGCGCAGCGATGGCTTTGTGGGGCTGTTATATGAGCCAATGTATATTAGAATGCAACTAGTTGTACATTATATTGTACCCACCTGTTGGCGCCCCAAAGAAAAACGGGCGTTTGCTCGGCCAAGGCGACTCCAATGACGCACAACGCAATCAGCGATTTCCACAACATTTCGTTGCCTGGATCGCTTCGTGGACGCACTGCATTAAGCAAACCAAAATAAAATAAAAGTAAAATCAACAACTGAACATAATTAAACACAAACACTAAATGAAACCAACCAAAAATTAACAGAAACTACAAACGAAAAAGTGAAAAAGTTTTCGTTTTGCACAGTCCGATGTCGATTAGCGCTGTCAGAGTGAAAAAGTTTTCATATGACAGGTCATGTGATGGCCGACCAGCTGACCGATAGCGAGTGCGATAAGTCGTATTTGTATTCGATATGCTTGCCAGTCACAGCGAATAGTTTCATTAAAGTGGGGTTACACTGGTAAATAGTATTCACTAGCACTGGCCAATGAAAACTATCGATATTTTCGAAGAAGCAGCATGAATAATTGCCGCCAATTCGAAAATGTTATATAAATAAATAAATTACATAGGATAATTTAAAAATAGAATAATTAACATTTTTTTTTGGTTGTTGTTATATTAAAATATTATTTTATTATACAATATTTCTGGTTAACATTTTTTTAAGCCGCGTAAACGATTACCGATAGCTGGATGTTCGTGCGCTTGCCTACTATCGTATTACAATTTTCAACCACCGCAGATTATCGGCCGACCTAAAAAACAATCTTTGCTAAAAAAAAAAGACTTAATAACTTAAATAGAAGAATCAGAATTTCACGTTTATTCTGCCAGCCAAGTGTAAAGATGATGTAGTGCTATACGCTCTAGCAATGCGTCTGCGGCGCCGTTGGCATCGGCGGATGCGGCGTACTATTGAAAAAATATATCGGCTTAAGA
Organism: Hirtodrosophila alboralis; assembly: GCA_035043045.1. NCBI lineage: Eukaryota > Metazoa > Arthropoda > Insecta > Diptera > Drosophilidae > Hirtodrosophila > Hirtodrosophila alboralis. The sequence continues at coordinate 233,562 of JAWNNH010000267.1, read as the reverse complement.
TGCAATCGCGTCGCAAGTTGATGCTGCTGCCGCTATTTGGAGGCTTTTGTGTGATACTTTGGCTGGCGATACAGCACGTGCTGTCGGCGACTGATGACCACGACAATGGCAACTACAGCGACCAGCGTTGCGCGCCAATTGATGCCGTTTATACGTGGGTAAACGGTACAGATCCTGATTTTATTGCGACCATTAGACGCTACGATGCCAACTATGATCCCTCGCGCTTCGATGATAAAAATGAGCTAAAGTACTCGTTGCGCTCGCTAGAGAAACATGCCAGCTGGATACGACACGTTTATATAGTCACCAATGGCCAGATACCCAGCTGGCTGGATCTCAACTATGAGCGTGTGTCTGTGGTGCCGCACGAGCTGCTGGCACCAGATGCCGAACAATTGCCAACGTTTTCAAGCGCTGCCATTGAAACATTTCTTCATCGCATACCAAAGCTCTCCAAGAGATTTTTATATCTAAACGATGACATCTTTTTGGGTGCACCGCTTTATCCGGAGGATTTGTATACCGAGGCGGAGGGTGTTCGCATTTATCAGGCATGGATGGTGCCAGACTGCGCCTTAGACTGTCCATGGACTTATATCGGCGATGGTGCCTGCGATCGCCATTGCAACATTGATGCCTGCCAGTTCGATGGCGGCGACTGCAGCGAGAGTGCAACAGGCAACGGAGTGGAACTGCATGAGGAGCTGCACGAAGTGGCAGAAGCAATTGTTCCAGTAGGGCATGGGGGCGTGCACAAGTTTCCCAACATGGGGCTGCAAAAGCTATTCAAACGCAGCTCCAGCAACTTTAAGGAGCTGATGCGACACAAGAATGTATCCACGTTGCTGGAACTACGGCGCATCGTGGAACGCTTTAACAAGGATAAGCTTAAATCTTTAAATCCGGAACTAGACACCAGTGGCATTAGCAGCAGCACATCCCCATCCAACAACAAAAACAACTTGCTGCAAAAGGAGAATTTCAAATCCTCCACAGACATTTACTCCCATTCGCTGATTGCCACCAATATGCTGCTGAATCGTGTCTACGGCTTTAAGGCACGTCATGTGCTGGCGCACGTGGGTTTTCTCATAGAGCGCGACATTATGAATGCCATGCAGGTACGCTTCCGGCAGCAGGTGCTCCACACGGCACATCAGCGCTTTCGTGCTTCCACAGATTTACAGTATGCATTCGCTTACTATTCCTTTCTGATGAGCGAGACACAAGCGCTGAGCATTGAAGAGATCTTTGATGAGTTCGATACGGATGGTTCGGGCACATGGTCGGATCGTGAGGTGCGCACTTGTCTAACCCGCATTTATCCACCGCCACTGGACTGGTCAGCCATGCGCTACTTCGAGGAGGTGGTGATTAATTGTACACGTGGTATGGGAAACGAAGCCATTGCGGCACATAAGATTGAGCACTCGACGCTGGTCTATGAGCGCTATGAGGATTCCAATTTGGTAAGCCTTCTCTCGTATAATTAGCGGCCGTTGTTGCATTGTCATTAATTTGTTCTTTATTTTATTTAGCCAACAATCACCCGCAAGTTGGTCAGTCGTTGTCCGCTGCTGGCTGAGGCACTGAGTGCTAATTTTGGCGTGCGCTCCAAGTATCGCCACCATGTCAGCCCAAAACGCGCCTCGCACAGCAACTTTATGATGTTAACCTCGAATCTTACTGAGGTGGTGGAGGCACTCGATCGCATGCGCCGCAATCCGCGTAAATTCAATTGCATCAATGATAATTTGGATGCCAAGCGTGACGAGGATAATGAGCTGGTGCGGCATCTGCTCGAGGATTTCTATTTGTCATTCTTTCCGCGTCGCAGCAAGTTTGAGCTACCGCCACAATTTCGCAATCGCTACATCTCCTGGAGCGAATATCAACGTTGGCGTCGTCGCAAACGCGCCGTTCTAGTTGTGGGCTATGGCGTTAGCCTGCTCCTGGTCATATTTCTGCTGCGCTTGTTGTGCCTGCACAAGGCCAAGATTGTGCGACGCTGTGTGCAGCGGCTGTAGACGAATTGGTTTAATTGGTTGTCTTGATTGTGAAATTTCATTTAAATGTTGTGATAAGTTGTAATCCTTTGAGATATTGGCCATTTCAGCGAACTCCATAGTAGGTACTTTTAATGGTGGAATCTAGTTATTAAACTAGGCCTAGGTTTATATATTTAATTTACATTTAAGCGCAAAAGTGAGGCTAATTGTAAGTGAAATTACACGTAATTTCGTTTTGAGGCTTTGCATGCTAAAAAGTCAATATATTAATTTATAAAAATAAATATATAAATAGAATTTTAACAGCAGCGTTTTAATATTTCTTTTAACCTAGAACACAAATTGATATTTATGCATTTTTCTCGTTTTAACAATGCTACAATGCAGCATTGTTTTAGTTTATTGGTACCAAAAGTGTACGAAAACTGTATGTACATAGCAGTGTAAATAAGCTATATTATATTTATACTAGCACTTACATATATATATATATATATTTCGGCACTTAAAAACGAGGAGACTCTAATATACACACACAATGGGTACAAAATATATAAAACTGTTAACTCGTATAGCTCGTTTGCCGTCTTAAATTGAATAAATATGGTAAAGATTTGGGCTACAGTGCGATACACATAAAATATTTAAGTTATATAAACGAATTCAGATAAAACTAAATATTCAGGTTCCAAAAACAAGTGATATGCACACATATTTATACATATAGAAGTAGTGTATCGTTAAAATGTCTAATGCGAGTATACACATACATATATGTATGAACAATATTACAATGCAGTATGTACATATATGATTATACATATATATTAAATTCTGATTAAATAAAATCAAACTGCCTGCTGCTATTCAATGCGTATGCGGGCCGTAGATCGACGCAACGCAGAGCACTCCTTAATCATTAGACGCGTTAAAAGCACCATGGCAATTATATCCGCCACAATGAGCATATAAAATACATTCTGCCAACTGTGACTTGAGATAAGACCGGCAAGCAGCGGACCCACAGCAGCGCCTATGGATCCCGTACCATCGATAATTGCAGTTACTGTCGCCAGCGCATTCGCATTTCCCTCTAAAGAGCTATGCTGACCCAGTTCGGCGCTAACCGAGGTCGTTATTAAAGCATACGGACCATTCACAAATATGCCCACAATGATGAGCAGCAGCACGCTAACTGTTAGCGACACTGCGCCGTATTGTTGATACATTAACAGCTGTAAGTGAAATACAAATAAATATTTACCATCGAGACAAAAGGCATTTGCTTTTAACACTTACAATGGGAGAGGCAAAGAATAGCATGACGGTGCAAATAGTAGCGGACATGCCAGTTAGATCCGATAAATAGCCCGCAGCAATGGCGCCTAGTATGCCGCCCACATCAAAAAGCGTTGAGAGATCAGCGGATAGCTCTGGACCCAAAGAGTCTACAAAGAAAACAGACTATAGCAAAGATATCAAACTTATGCGCGTCTCACTTACTGGAAGACTGTATGTAGAGCGGAAGCCAGTACATGAATGTGTAGCTGACCAGTTTGGTGAAGAATAGGCAAAGCGAAAACTCCACCACGCCGGGAATGTGAAGCGCATCTATCAAACCAATGGGCCGCCCTTCCGCAGGGCGTGCCCTGGACGTTTGTGGGCGTGCCAAGATAGGTGTACGTTCGGTGGGCGTGGATCGATAGCTGATTTGATCCTACAAATATATAAAAATTATCAGGCATTTGCATGGGCAAGTTCACAAAGAAATAGCAGTAGAAGCGTACAACACACGGAAAAAGACACGGAACACTGATTAATCATGCACTTACGGTTTGGTAATCAGCATAACCGGACTGGACATAATACTGTGCAAACGTACGTCAAATATTGAGTGAGTATGTATGTATATAATTTAGGAAATTATAATCGCAAGCAGGATTTTAAATGTAAGCGCAATTTGTTAGATATACGCTTTGGCAAGGTATTGTATAATAAATACTTACAGCTTCGGCATGGCGTGCGTGCTCCTCATCATTATCATTATCCACATCCGATTCGTTGGAAACGCGACGCTCCTGTGTGCCTTGCTGTGGATAACATCCCACAATCTCCGGTTGATCAACGAGAAACAGGAAGAGCAGAAAACCAACAGCGCCAATAATAATTCCAGGCACCACAAACGATAACGCCCAATCGCTTTCCACATAGTGCGCTGCGATTAGTGTGCCCAGAATGTTGCCAATGGAGGTGTGGCTATTCCAAATGCCAAAGATCAGTCCGCGCTTCTTTTTGCCAAACCAACGACCAACCAGCGTAACAACACCTGGCCAACCCGTAGTTTGGAAAATGCCAGCGAATATTTGCACAAATATAAAGTAAGCCAGACTGTGTATGTTCGAGGTGCGAGCCAGACCAAATAAATAGGTAAACACGCCCGTCATTATCATGCCCATGGACAGAAAATAGCGCAACGAGACACGCTCCGCAATATAACCGGACATAAACATGGCAATTGCATAGGAGAACAGAAAAGCCGAGTCCAGCATGCCAAATAACGTTTTAGAATCGGGTCCATCTAAAAAGGAACAAATGAAACATTAAATTAAATTCAGATTAGTTACCGAACAGCTTACCAAACGGCGCATAGCCACAATCGCCGGCCTCGTGCAGTTTTGCCTGCGTATTTGAGCAATTGCCATGCAGCACCGATTTGACTACAGATATAGGTTTGCGGGACATATGATAACAGGCGTAGGCGAGGAATGTGAGCAAAAATATCGAGATCTTGTAGCTAAAAATGAATGAATATCAATTAAAATGCTTTTATATTTAATCTCTTCACTTACCATAGCTCCTTGCGTGCATGAAAACGAGGACATTGCCGTGAAAAGCTTTGGAGCACACGTATGCCAATGGGTATATCATTATAATTGTTACTCATTTTGCGCGTTCTTGGCGCTGACGGCCTCATCTACTGGCACAGGCGTTTCTATGTTAAGCAGCTGCACACGTCCAGAGGGCGGGTGGTGAAGCTACCTTTTGATTTTAGTCTGAAAGAAGAGCACGTAACACAAGAGCAGGTAAATACGTATGTACACATATACAGCTGGTATATCAACAGGTAGCGCTGACTGTAACGGTGACGCGGCCAAGACGCAAAGACAATGAATGATATCTTGCGGTAGCGGCCCCCTTCGTGGCTATAAAGCGAAGGCTAACGACTAGTTTCCTATGAAGTTGCGTTTGAAAAATTCGCCCTTATCGCACAATTTATATTTTTCGCACACATAAGCAAGTTGATATGTATACATACATACATACACAAATAAACATATGCTGTCAGTCAAGCCCGAACTAAACAAAGTGCTTACATATCTGAATCACCGCCGGTCGTGATATTCGTATCTTTTTCAGCACATTTGAAACCTCAATTATTAAAGTTTAATTGTGTTTCGCTGGCAAAAATATCAGAAAATGGCAACGTAGTTTGTTTTTCTAATGATTCGAAAAAGTAAACTCTTTGTTTGTTGTTAGTGTAACGTTAGGCAGCTTCTTCTTTTGTTTAGAAAAACTGCAGGCCCTATTTGGGTCTTCAGCGCAACATTGGCAAGCTAACTGTTTAAATCAATTACTGGTTTATTATTTACTGTACCGTTAAACGAACATTAAACAAATAAACAAGAGAGCGTAGCGCATCTAAACAAGAATTGTATCGAATCGTTCGGAGTAAGTTCAATTGTACTAAATTCCCAAATATTTGTTCACCAGTTCATTATGTTATTGGTAACCACAAATTAACAGTGCTATAAACAGTGAATTTTAATTTTATTTCGTCAAAATCTGCCTTTACTCAATTTGTTGTAATACAAAGTATCAATATAATTTTGATAATGAAATTATTTGCGAAATTATGCGATTAGGTGTGAAATAACTAGTAAAACTCTACTTTGGCGGCAACTTTTCATGATAACATAGCACTTTTCTATTGTGACTGCTGTTATGCTCAAAATGACACTGTATTGTTCAGATGCCAGCAGTCGGCCGACCATTCTTTACTCTCACAAAAAATAACTATAGGATTTCCCATTTATTTTGTGACACGCAAACGAAGGCGCGAAATGGCAGCCCTGTAGCTTCAATACACAAAAAGATCAAGCAAAAGTGATGTGACAGTCGACAAGTTGATGATTAAAACATATTTTTATTTAAAAACTACATTTATTTACTTTTTTTCTTGACCACACACTACTGTTTAGTCTCATCAGCTTTGTTTTCCGCTAATAGCTGCCTTACATCCGTTGGCAGATGGGGATATGCTATATCCTTTAAGATTTCAAGCGTTGCGTTAGCTGCTTCTCGGCCGATGTTATGTGTGCGTACCCAATTAGCAAATTTTGCATTAATTTCGGCTTCTGTCATATCATTTGGAAGTGTTGCCCCTTCCTTGGCTACTGCAACGCGTTGATGATTTTCCATTTTATAAGCAACTTTCTTCTCCCGAATTGGATGAAACGAACGTTTCGAGTTTAATTGGTAATGATTTGCAGTTTATTTATTGACAATTGATGTCGCTACTACTTTCGTTATTGCGCGTGTTTTGAAGCTGTGGCGGAATATCAAAGCAAAAGCAAAAGAAGCTAACAGAGCTGCTGACAGCTTATCTGCTGTTAACTTGTTAATCGATAGACGATTGCTATTTACCAGGGACTTGACAATCTTCGTATTTCCCGCTCGCACTCGAATTCAAACTTAATAGAGAAACTGAATAAAATTCGTTTCTTTTGGATGTAAGTAATAAGAACATGCATTTTAATGCTTTGTTTTGAAAATTTAATATAAACGTCGTCATTGTTTTATATCTTTATTTATTTTGACGCTCTGATTACTTTAGAAACCAAAAACCGGCTGAGATCATGAGCTATTTACAAGCCGGACACGCGACAATATTACTATTAGTCAGTTATGTTTGCTGTGACAACACTTCAACTCAGGAAAATACAACTGAAGTTCACATGACTCGGATTCCCTAGCCTCGATAAGAGTCTCACAGCGGAAAATGCTCTGATTTCTAGACTGTACAAAACATTAACTACATGCTAATTTCTCAAATATATTGCATTGGGCTTTACATGTGAAAACAAAATGTGCAATTAGAATAACACAAGGTGCTAATTAGCGCGAGCTGCAAGCTTTGCAAAACAATTTTTCAATTGTATAAAAAGCAATGCTTAAACACAATGAAGGCACACTTAAAAACTAGCAGTCAAGCAGCTATCAGATATTCAAAAGAAATTCTATCGCTCTCTATTATTTAAACAGATCATCAAAATGTTGTACAATAAGGTGAGTAACCCATGTAAATATATAAGAAAGTAAATTTCTAATAGATTAACTTTCTCTTTAGCTAACTTGGACAATATTCGCGTGCTTCGTAACGTTGCAAATGGTTTGTGCCTATCCCCAGGAACGGCACAGTTCCGTTGAACAAATCAAATCCCAGAGCCAAAGACTGAGTACAGAGACTGAGATGCCCATGCCTGGAGAAGCCCTCACAAATCTCTACAAATATGAACGCACATTGAACAGACTTCGGCGTGCAGTGGAGGAGCTGGAATATGAGGATACAGCTGTTGATGATATGGAGCTGGCTGAAATTAATGTATTCCGGCCACTGTTCAGATATCGCGCTGAGGTGGCCAGACAAGTGAAGAATCCACAGCAACAATTTGGCTGAAACTTAACTCTTTAATCTAGGAGTGGACATAGTTTAGTAGATTCATCTCATTAGCCGCATCATCGTCATTATCATTACTTTTTATACCAAAAGCTTAACTTATAAAGAACAATAATTAAAATACCTTATAAATGAAAAACGCAGAGTCTAATTAGATTATTTAACATTTTAATACATACTTTATTATGGCTGTTGTATACATGCGTTTTTGAAAATATTCACATGTGATTAGACTTATATGCACACATATAATCATTTCTAATTGGATAGTTTAATTTACACATATAATTTATTGTTTGTGTTCTTTTTAATCCACATTTACATAACTAGCGCTTGTCGCTGTGGATGACACTCAAATTCCTTACATTGCAATTGTTTTGGACTCTATATATTATATATATATATTTATACAATATCGGAAGACACACCAAAAACATAAACTTACATATTTAACAAACACAAAAAACTCAACGGATCGGATTGGTATGAATCAAGGTGACAACAGTTCCTAAATTAACTTCAGTTTCTAACTAAAATTGTTATTTTTGAATAAATCTTAAATGGCAAACCCTGTAAGACTGCACTTAAAAGTTAAATTGTTCCAATACAATATTTGTCACTATACACACTTGAATATTGAAATCTGTTAAGTTGAATTACACAAAATCTTTATGCTCTTACTACACACTATACATATAAATCTTATAAAAAACTCTTTTAGGTTTATGGGGCAACTCGTTATATGTTGTAAATAGTTAATCTCTGTTTGATAGTTTTTGGAAAAATATTAAAGTTTAGCTTGCCCAAAGCTACGAAAAGCTACTTGTCAATTACGCAAGTTTTTATATAGTTTTTTAATGTTTTTTGATTTTGGTTTTGTTTTGGTTTTGGTTTTTGTTGCATTTGCATTTGCTTGGTTCCATAAAGTTGCACGCATCCTTAACTTGTTTTTACATTAAATTTGATTTAATTTTTGATTATCAGGCCATAGATACATATTGTAGTAGATGCACTTTGTACAAATGCAATTAAAGTTGTTGTTAATTATTTTTAAATAATGTTTGTTTAAGTTGCTTGAGCGGTTATCGAAATATCGAAACCTGTTTACATTATTAAGGTTAGCTATTTGGTTCTGTTTCTGTTTCATTAAATATTCACATAGTTTTTTTTTTTTTTTTTTGATACATTTACGAATACAATTACAATTACTATATAGTATAATTACAATAATTTTGGTGTTACACTTTTGTTTATCATTTCAACTATTTCCAGTTCACTTAGAGCACCTGCAAATTTTCACAGTGCTTAAACTTGGAATCCTCCTTGCCCAGTATCCAGGTGAGCATCTGTCTCGCCTTCATGCTGGCCAGCATAACGCTACGGCTCTTATACCAATGCGCCGGAGAGCTGCCGTCCCTTGGACCCTGAAATCGATTGCAGTTTCATATTAAGGAAAGTATCTTTTTAATGTGAAACAAAATGCAAAGCAAGGATGTTGTTCTTTAGATATATATATGTATATAAATTTGGTATCGTTTAGCTGGTTGATTTTCGACATTGTTTTTCCAATTGACCAGGATGTTGGGTTAGTATATACTATGAGGAAATAGCAACAAATATTAAACAAACAAATAAATGCATGAGATAAACTTTTTTTTTTGCTAGTTTGTCAGTTCATAGTTTGTACACTTGGCACATTTCCTCTTTGGCAGTCATACAAAATGGATAGAATGTTTAAAATATGCATTTCTAGAGGAGTTGGCAAGAGATCAAAGAGTTCCCAGCCTAGGGCAAAAAACACGACAATTTTAAATAACAGGGAAGAGGAATTTCTATACATTTAACATTTGATTGGATTGGTTACTTAGGCATGCAAGTTGAAATACTTTCGATATGCTCAGGATAACAACAGTATATTATAGAATTTTTATTTCTTTTTTGGGAAAAGGGTTTTATTAATAGAACTTTCTTAGTTTTGACTGTGCTATACTTACCACATCGCCGGCCTTAAGATCAGTCAGTGTCAGACATTTATCAGTTTCTACAGTCTCTAAGTGCTTGTCTTTGCTATCTTTAAATTTAGTTTTGTCTTTAGACTTTTTCGGATTCAGCTGCGAAAGCGTTTGATCGTTTCAATACACACAATATACAAAATTATTACATAGAATTATGAACAGAAAAATGCGAATGAAAAGCGCTGAAGAGATAGATGTCAATAGTTGGCATAGAAGAAGATGAACATCAACCTAACAACCAACATCAACTAACTGGAATTGGAGCTTGTTACATCTATACTACCATCAACTAACATACGCATCATATTCAAGCCATTAATCAAACACTTACATGCAATAGATTCTGATCCTTCTTAAGCCTTATCTGGGTCAAAGTGCCAGCGAGCAGTTCATCACAATTATGGTTAATGCCCACCGATACCTCAATGAATTTCGAGCCAAACGTGCAGGCCACACATTTGCCATCTAAAGGTAAGAAAACAAGTTTATCACCGGCCAACTTCAATTAACAGTAGTCAATGGCCAACGGAAAATGGCCAAGAGTCACGCATTTCCCATGCACATTATGCACTGTGTATTTAAAGCTTACCCTGCGCTGAGACGGCGCGTGATCTGGCCAAATCAATTTTGTTGGCCACCAAAATGGTGGGTCGATGGCGCAGCAAGTCCATGTCCTGCAGTCGTGATAAAATCTGTTTGGCTCGCGTAAAGGACTCCTTGTCAATGCAGGAATAGACCACCAGAAATGCATCCGCTTGCTCCAGTTGTTCCTGTTCCGATTGAGTTAAACAAATGTTAATTAAGTTTTAGCTGAAACTCAATACTTAAATATCTAAGAGTTGAATGACAATCGACAGTATATAGTGTTCTATAGTATATATATTAAAATAAATTAAAAGTAACCGGTGCCATTACAAATGCGAAGCCATAAAGCACACCTTAATGCTGTATGTCCTGTTGGCAGCATGTCACAGGATGCTTGTATAAATTTCTTTCATTTTTTTAATGCTCGTAAAAATTAACATTATGGCCATTTAGCGCTATAACGACCAACAAAGTTGAAAGTAGATCTGAGAGAACAAGTTAAGTTGAGTTTTGTATCTCTGTATCTGTCTCGGGCAGAGAATGTCATAACTTTGAATGAAAAGTTGATGGTGAATTTTAATAATATACATAACTGCAGATTGTTGCACTTTTATGGGGCACCTAAATTAACAGATGTTTTACATATTTTATAAGTTGTATGCAGACTATTTTAAACTACTACACTAAGAAAAAAAAATTTTTTTTAAGTATAGAAACACTTTCGATAAAAAAAATAAAATAAAATTCTACAAACAGAGTATAAATCTCTACAAAGAAGTGAAAATTTCCACAGTACGAATATATTTTCTATGATATGAATAAACGAAAAAAATTATGGGTTTATAATCGGAAGTATGGATTTTCTACAATATGAAATCCAGGTGTTCTATGAAATGAATATAAAATTCATTAACCTGCAGAAAATTTTCTATGCTCAATATAAATTTTTACAAAATATGTTGACTTATTTCTTTAACCAAAGTAAAGCAATTTTTTTATTCAAATTTAAAAAAATAACGGATTTTTTTATTATAGACATAAAATTATAGATTTTTCCATGTTTTGTAGAAAAAGTTTCCTCTAGTTATCGAAATAATTAAATAAAATAAATAAAACAGAAAATTTTATCTGCCAGAGTTACAACATTTTCTTCACTTTGTGGTAATTAAATCTACAGGGCATAAAAAAATTTCTATGGCGCTATTTCTATCCTGTTTTTCCAACCACTGACGTCAGTTTTCCACAATTGGATGTACACTTTTTTTTGAGTGTATAACTGCTTGAAAAATTACTAAATTTACTTTCTAGCAGCCAGTTGCAGTATGGCGAAAATTTCACTTTTCTTAAGTCAAAATTTGTAAATTTTATGTGAAATATTATAGTATAAAGAACAATAGATTACAATGCATTATGTGCTCCATTTAAATTTATTTGCTAATGGAATGCTGTACTGTAACATTCTTTAAGCTTTGCTACAATTAAAACTGTTAAAATCGCAACTAATCCGATATCAAAAGCTGCATAGTTCAGTTCATAGTTTTGCAGCTTATGAAATCATTGTTATTTTGGTTTTTTTGCAAGCCAGATTAAACAAAATCTAAAAAGCTTGTATATTTAAGCGCTCAGACAGGCGTTGTAACTGGGCGTGGCAGGAAGTGACGCTGCATTTTTTAGCTTTAGCTAACGTTCTCAATTTTCTATTTTTTTTTTTTTTTTTGGTTACTTTTTGTGGCTAAAAAGCAGCCATAAAGCAACGCTAGGCACATCCGGCATTTTGGCAGGAATTTACGATTGCAGAATGCACACAACACATTATACACACATCTGCATGTGTGTGTGGGTTAAGTGTATTCGCCAAGGTGTTTATGATTGACGGCCATGCTTGTGTGCACTTTTGGCTTTAAGTTTTAGCCAACAAAATATGAGTTTATACATTTGCCTTATTTGTTCTTTCAACTTTCAACTTGTGTGTGAACGCATTGCTTAAATTTGATTTTCTTCTTTCTTTGTCCAGAATGTATAAATTGTTGCCATTTCCTTTTGTTTGTCAACGCGGCTGTCATTCCGCTCACTCCCCCCTTTTGTCTGTCTGCCTGTCTCTGTGTGTGTTGGCCTTAATCATCGCCATTATGGTTTGCGCCAATCCGCTTACCCCTTATATATACTTATATAAATACCCCTCGTAGTATATATATGCCTCAGGATCCATTCCCATTTCCCATTTCCCAATTTGACTTCGTCATGGTCCCATTGCCCGCTGGGCTTCTTGCTGGTCATTTGGCATTTGGCCAGCAATTTGGCATTTCGATTGCATGTTTATCGCCGCAGTTCTTGTTGTTGTTCTTCTAATTGTAGTTATTGCAAAATTGCTCAACATTTATTATTCTTTTTTTTATTCCGATTTGCCATAAAGCGGCACCATTAAACCCGTTCTGCATCAGCCAAAAGGAGCCCTTTGATTTATGAGTATTTTCACATAATGCCACAATCTATTTTTATAGCAAAGTTATAAAAGTTCACTCTATTGTCAATTGTAGTCTATGTTCTTACATTATTGTGATTCCATAAGTCCCTAGAGTTTAAGAAATGAATAGAGAGTTTCTTTTATATTGTAATCTTAATTGTTGCATTCATTCACTTTAAATTTGATAATGAACTTACTAGCCAAAAATATATTCAAAATGTATTTAATTTTTAATTTATACTGTCTCTTTATTCCTTTACTACATACAATTCCACAATCTTAAGTTTAATAAATATAAATATATTATTTTTTTTAAGCCCTCCCTATTGTCTCATAAATAAATTGCATTTGTATTTATTTAACTCTATTTTTATCCACAACAAACTTATCAAAAAAGTCACAAAAAAATATCAGTGTAGGTATATTATAGTCAGGAATTTAATTAGAAATTTAAACATTGATTTTCTCGTTTTTTTTTTATACCAGCTTTGTTTTATAATATAATTATTTTCAGCTTTTTTTCAACAACTCCCTTGTAATTAAAGGTACTTGAGTATGCAAGCAATGTTGCAACTGCTGCTGCTGCTGCTGCATGCCACAAACTCTCTTTAACTTGCAGTTTACCTAATGTTTTTCTTGGCCATTGTTGCTTTACCAATTTTTGAACAATTTCAGAATTTTGCTTTTTGTATACAGAAAATTTTGTGGCTTAATTAGTGGCAAAAGTTTTGTGTGTGGGGGCAGGTGCAACGTCTTTGCCCGTCGCCCGCCGCGCGCCTCTTACAGTTTGCCACAATTTAAGTCGCATACCACGCGCTGAGTTTGCATTTGTAATTAATTCATTTGGCCAAGTTGTTGGCCCAGACAAAATGGTAAATGGCAAATGTCTTTTGGCCAAGTTCAAGCTGATGGCAATGTACAAATCTCATCAGCTGTGACACAATCATTTGTCTTGCTCCGGCCACAAATTGCGAGGGCAGGCAAATTGTTTACAGTACAAAATTTATATTAAAATTTATATTTAACAAAAATCACAGGCAAAGACCAGAGCTGGAAAGCAATCGATGCAATTAGTTCTAGTTTAATTTGATAGTTACATTTTCAAAAAGCGCATTTAAATCTAATATTTTCTGTACAATTGATAAACTTGCTCAGTTTCTATAAATAATCTTTTAGCTATTGGCTTAAATGTTTAAATTTTCATTTTGATTTCAATTTCCTTTCGATAGTATCGCATCTATCGAGTGGCAACATTATCTCTAGCACACACAAAACACACAAATTCAATGTGTACCCGCGGCGCATACAAAACACGTCTAAGGACACAAAAGGACAATTGTATGTATGTGTTTGGTTGTGTGTCTTTATGTCTATGGCTAAAGCTTTGACAAATGTATCTTATGGGATTGGCTTGGCTTACCTTGCTCTCCGGATTGCCCGTGAGAAACTTTAGCTCCGACTCGATGCCATTCAATATAATTGAAATGTTCTGCTCAGCCTCATCGCACTCTGCAACGGTTAATGGCAAGAGATTAGCCATTTATGTGCCTTCTCTGGATGCACCATGATTGCACTTACCTGGCCCATCATAGGCATTGATGCAATCGGACGTGCGAAACTGTGAGACAAGGGCCTGTTTGCCCACACCCGCTGATCCCAGCATTTCCACGCGATAGAATTCCACCGGCTGATGATTATCCTGGGCCTGACTATCGGCAAAGCCGTTGCTGCTGCCACCGCCATTGTAGCCGCTGCCTAGGCCCAAACTGCTGCCACCGCCGCCGCCACCGTTTAGTCCTGCCATGGCATTGCGCGGATGCATGGGACTAACCGGGGCGAGGCTGTTGCTACGCGAGCGGCGCCTTCTGAAGGAGTCGCCACGATTGATGATGCCTGCAAAAATGTTAAAACTCATGAGTTGCATGTTCCAAATGCCCGTGGACTACTGGCTTTGCATACAAAATTGCAATACACAGTTATTTTTTTTGGGTAAGTTGCGCGATGCATACGCAACCTGATGCCATATGTTGCTCATACGCCAGGTTGCGCGCGGCAAAATTGCTGTTGACTGCCGCAGGCTGCAACACAAAACAACAATGCCTAATCTTTCTTTTGTGCAAGTTACGTGCTTGTAACATCCGTAAACCACAATCCCCCACTTTCACTCCACCCAGTCTAATCCTCATCCTGCCTCCCTTGCCGTCTGCGGCTATTCTATGCCAAACATTGTGTTGCCAACCAGTTTTTGTGCCATTCAAATTACTTTTTTTTTTAGTGGTTTTCACTTGAAAAACAGTTTTGTGGCTCAACACAGCCAGTTAGATTGGCTTTAAAATTTAAATTTAAAAATTCATTTGTTTAAATATATTTATTATTGCTATCTACAAATATTGCCAAACACATTGGGGTAGGCAAATAAAAATGTAAATAAAATAGTTTCATTTAATTTTTACATCAATTTGTTGCACTAAATGTCAAATACTATATGCAATTATTTATAAAGCTATTTACACAACAAACTGTTTTGGTTTTAAGGGGATTTGTTAGCTGTATTTTCAATACCACTTAGACATAATTTTAAATCACTTGTGTGTCTATATATATTATAACTTGGCACAATGTTTCAATATTTTTACTAAGAAACATATACGGCATATGTCATAGTTAAATGCATTCATAACTTGTCGGAAGAAGCTTGTCTAGGGGTGAACTATGAGATACCTTGTAAATGGGTATGCAATTTTAGAAGTAAATACAATATTTAATGGCCTCATTAATCTAAATAATTCTTATGAACCCTCTTCCGCCTCTCCTTCCTCTCCATCAAATTTTCTTGAGTCAAGTATAAATGTTTAAAAAAAAATTCAAATTTCTGCTATTGTAATTCTTAAACGGGTTTAGCAGTCAGTAAAGGTCTGTGTTGTTTGTGATCTTTAAAGTCTCACTTACAAACACAGAGTATTAAAGTACCCTCATCTCCCTTTTTCCTTCTTTCCTATACTCTATGCCTATCTCCACCTCTCCTCACCCATTCAAATTAATTTTTTTTTTATTGTAAGTTTAAATTTTTAAACAGCTCTTAAAAGTCTCTGCGATTCATTTATTGATGCTGTTTATATATTTTTTATATTTTTATTTATAGGCTCTAAGATACCTCCTTCTGCATAAATTTATTTCCATCTTTTAGCCAAGTTTTAATATATCTAATAAAAAGTAAATCATGTAAAAAAAATAGGTGAAAAGCGAACAGACTCTGTAAATTTGTGCACCAATCCAATAATGGGTTAATTAAAAAAATAAATATTTGTAACAATAACTGTGCATTTAACCCGTCTATGCCTTTAGGCTGTTTATATTTTGTTTTATTCTGTGTACATTGAAATGTCATAAATAGATTTATGGCCTGTTTTATTGGCTTGGGCTGACGCCTTGCGTTATTTTTGAATTTATTTGAATTATATATTTTTTTTTTCTTAGCCATTCGTTGTGGTCATTAATTGTGCAAATTGAATTAATTACCAAACTGGCTGTAAACATTTTACAATTGCACTCCTGTGTATGTATATTTATTTCAGTTTAAAAAGGGATTGGGGTTGCAGGCGGGGGCGCATATATCATCATTGAAAAACCATAAAAGCGCCTGACTGTGTTTGGTATTTTATAGAAATTAAATTCACAATTGCGATTTTGCAATAATTTCAATTTTTGAATTTTTGTGTTTTGTTTGTGCCAAAAAGGTAAAAACTGCCTGCAATAAAATTAGCTTTGAAACAATTGTTTCTATTTTCTATACTTTTGCTCTCGTTCTCTCTTTCTCTTGCTATTGTTTGATTACAATAAATATTTGTACAAATGCTGAATGTTTAATTTTTAACAGCTGGCTGTGCAAATCATCAAGTTTTTGAAAAGTTTATGGCCAGAGTTTATGTTTTGTAGTGGGCAGTAGGATGAACTCGCAAATGTAATCAAATAACTAAAATTCTGCATAGGTAATAAAGCAAAGTAAACAAAGTTTTTTCTTAAATTTGCACTTTGATCATCTATCTACATATCTATTAAACTTGAAGCATATGGCAATTTTAATTTAACCAAAAATTTAGAAATATTTACAATCTATAACTACTATAGGTAAGATTGAACGCTACTATAGATAAGACTTGAACGCATTAAAGTTATTTAAATGGAGCATAGAAAAATCTTTAAATTATTTGCTAAATATGAAAATTTTATAATGATCGTAAAGTAAACAAAGAAACTATTTAATAAAACCCTGCAGCTTGTTTAAGGTATAAAAACTAAATTATAAAATATATTTCTTGATTTTTTATCACAAATTTAAAAATTTATAAATTTTTGGAATATTTTCTTCTTCGGAATAAATGCGTTATTTAATAATTTCTATTTGTGAAAATAATAACCAATTTTTATTTATATTTTTGGCATTTATATGTATTTGAAAAAAATATTTTTGATTAATTTAAAATACAATTTTGTATTAATTTTAAATTTATATAAAAATACAATAAGCTTCTCTAAACATTTACAACCAGAATTTAAACATACTTTGTAAATATAAATCTATATTTGAAAATTCAAAAAATAAGCTTAGAATATCTAAAAGCCAAACATGCTCTACTTAGTATATTATTCTTTTCAAATTTTACTTTTCTAATGGCCACTTTGATGTGTCTTTGAATTATTTTCTTAGCTGTTTTATTGTGCGCCTTTTTGTGCATTGTTTAAAATTTTCTTTTTTAATAATGAATAAGTGCCTAAGAAAATAAATAACAATTTTTATGCGTCGATTGATTTAAAGTTCGGCGAGTGTTGCACGAGATTTTGCACATGTTATAGGAATAAATGTATAAATTTATATATAGAGAGGAAGAGTATGAGAGATTGCCCGTTTTCAAGGCTGTGACTGCTTAAAGATATTTCAATTATTTGGCAAACTATGAATTTTGTTTATTTTTTTTCTCTACATATATATAAATAAATCAGCTGCCTGGGATAAGAAACCATGCGAGATGTGCCAGCTGCATGGACAGCAACTCATCTAAAGAATATGTGTCTGGATTGGGTTTTATTGTATAAAGTATATGGTATATATATATGTATATATATGCCCACTCAAAAATCCATTTTTATTTGTATTTTCACTGCGATTGGAACGTGCGTGGACATCATTCAATTATAATTCAATTTACACAGTGAGCATCAGCCCAGTCAGCTTCAGAGCTTCAGTGCTTCAGTTTCAAATCTAGGTCCTGTTTTATCCTCCGTTTCAGTGACTGCTTCAACCCCTTCTTTAGCTGTCTGAATCCCCATCCCCTAGCTGTTGTGCTTCCCCTCGTCTGTATAAACTCATTGTGTACGCTTGTGGTCAGATTTTCATTGAAATATTCACTCATGGCGCTTCATTGGCTGACGTTGAAGACTGACACACGCCAGTGTTCCAATTAATCACATTGGCCAAAGTTACGCCCCCTCATCCACCCTCTCTTACTTATATAAACACTAAAAATTTAAATTTCTTTTTTTTTTGTTTCTTATAAATGTTCAAACAGTAAACATGCTTAATTGATGGGCTTTGCCTTCATTTTCGTGCCTGAATCGACAATGCATTAAGTTTAATTAAATTTTGTTCACATGACGCAACAGACACATAACCGCAAGGATTTTATATACTCTTATATAGTATATATATATGATATTTCACTGAAGTGCACATTTCCTTATGCCACTTACATATGTGAAAGCAATTTAGTTGAGTAAACGCCAGAACTTCATTGAATTTTAATATGCACTGCATTTCATTTGCCATTTAAAACATGTCCCGTGACTGTATTTCATTTTGCCAATACAACCAACTTGGCTGACAATTTAAACATATACTCAAACTAAATTCTTATAAGCACACCCAAGTGTATGTGTTTCAGGAGACGAAAGATTGTGTCATATACAAAATATCATATCAGAACTTCTTATTATAAACTTGAATACCCTTGCTTGGTTTTATTAAAAATGAGAATCACTTAATTGTTATTTAGGTAAACAATGAGGACAATTCACATTAATGTTGTTATTTGAAAATGAATTATGAAAATAGGTTCTTATATGCAGTTTTTTAAAGCATCAAATGTATTGCAATATAACTAAATTAAAACAGAGAGTAGAAAAGAGTAGGAAAAGGTTAAATTTTAATTTTAATATCTTTAGAAGAGAGTAGCAAAAGGTTCGATTTGAAATATATTTAGAAAAAATATTGCTTAAACAAGCCAGGCTTATATATTGTTTAAATAGTGTTTTTTAATGGCATTAAGCAAATCTTGTCGAAGAGAGAAAAATGTCGTCTATTTACTCGCATCTATCATAATTCAAATAAAATTGAGAACACGCTGTCATTCAATTTAAGTATCTGTCACCATAAATTTACGATTTAGTTATTGATTTTTCAGGTAATTATAATTATTAATGTGTCATCATCAACTGACAACTGATTTTATTTCGACAATGTGGACTTAACTTTCACAAATTGTGACTGATACTTTAAAGTCAGCTGCCAGTCAAAAAATCTCTTATAATAAGTACTAATTGCATTTATTAAAAAATCTTATTAATTTGCATAAACAACTGACGCATAAATAAATATTTATAAATAAACAGCAATCAGGGCAAACCTAAATAAATGCTTAGAAATATTTATATATTCACTTTATAAGTCTACCTACATGATAAATGGAAACTGAAACTTCCAACTATAATGTTTATATAGCGTGCAGAATGTAAGTAAAAAAAAAGCTTAAACAGGACAGAGATTAAGGACATGATATATATCAGAGTGACAAACAGTTTAGTTCAATTAGAGACATCAGGCAGAAGTTTAAGTTAAAGTAGAACTAACTCTAAAACTAATTGCTGACAAAGTCCTGATGCTCTCTCGTTGTTAGGGCAACTAAATAACTGTTTGGTGACAAGTCTGGCAAGCATGTGTCTCTCTATGTGGTTGAGCTTAAACACGTACTTAAGGACTACATGCATTTATGCATGCAAAGTGATACGCACACACATTTTCTGTATCCTGAATTCATGTAAAGGTTTCTGTCGCTCCACGTTGCGTATGTGTAACAACAATAACGTGACACAAATGTTGAAATGGAGCCCGAAAAGTGAAACTATGCCTATATCCTTGGTGGCATTAAATGCCACTGATATCCTTTTACAAAAGCAAAACCTTTTAAGATTTCAATAAGTTCCTCTAACTGTGACGCAGAAAACAAAATCATTTCAAGCCTAATGGCCAACTCCAGAATCCTGTTGTCTGCCACATGCGTCTATTGTGTGTGTGTGTGTGTATTTGTGGCATGTGTCCGACCCAAGGGCCATTGTTAAACCTAATCCCTGGCATTTATTCCTGGCGGGCTTTTGTTGATTTTCAATTTTGATATTAATAAATGTGCTCCTTTGTGCTCATCCCTTTTGCCAACTCCTTCTCATTCTATCCTGTGGCACTCACCTCCTTTGGATGCACTAAATGTGCGCAGGCGATCCACATCCTCATCGTCATCATTTACTCTCAGGTGATGCATGTTCATTGTGGGCACGTCCAGAAAGGCGTTCGATTTTCTATGTCCTGTTCAAATAATAATGAAATTAAATTAATACGACTTTAAATTGCATTACAAAAAAACGATATCAATTCATTTTCCCCAACAAGTTTATCCCTTTTGGCTTTTCCAGCTTCACTCGGAAATGTCAAGCTTATCTCTTTGTCTCTCTTCTTTTTTTTTCTCCACACTTATTTTATAGGGTGTTATAGGATTGTTAAGAGGTATGCAACACTTTGATGGTGGCATTTTTGAAAGTATAAATTATTGAGGAGCTTTAAGTGCTGTGTCTATATAGTAGTCTTGTTCATCTGTTAGAAACTGTGCTTACTTTTTACAGAGTATTTTTTTTTAAAGAAGAATATATTAATATATTGTATATTTCTTCTAAATTATTATTCATTGTTTAAAAAAAAAGTATTTTTTTTTAAAGGAAGAATATCTTAATTTATTATATTTTTCTTCTAAATTATTATTCATTGTTAAAAAAAAGTAGGCTGGCTATCGATTTATACTCACAGAATATTAAAAAAATTAAAATTGTAGCATAATAAGAAATAAAAAAGAATATAAAGTGTTGCATGCTTATCAGCGCTGTTTTATGTGCAATAATGCGTCTATAATTCTCAAGTAATTTTTTTTTGCAGCTCGTATATAAGGTTTATCTATATAATTAATTTTATTCTATAAATATAATTATTCGCATATAATTAATTTTATTTTTTAAAGAAAATAATTCATAAAACTAAAAACATTTCTATTTTGTATTATAACCATAAAAATTATTTCATTAGCTTCCCCTGAAGAGTATTTAAATAGCGATTCTCAAAGTTATCTATTTTTTTTCTTATTTTCTTTGTTGGCCGACACAGATTTACAGCAGGGTTAAGGGAGTTAAGGGGCTTTAGCATTTTGTGTTTTATTCTGATTTGTGGATGAAACAAGTGGGTCAATGGTTGAGTTCAATGATCGTCCAGGCTGAATGAAGCGAACAAGCGTTAATTAAATCAACATTATTGGAAAATGCATAAATCTTTTATAGGGCCGTTAATCACATATGCCACTGTTTAAAAGGGAGACAAACTTGAATATTATTAATGATTAATGATTAATGATTAACTGCTGATCTCTCGCAACGTTATAAATAGGCTGTCATAACTAGGAACTTGTCTGACGCCAGCTCCCGCTGCTATTAGAGTCCATTTATGGACGCAACGTTGTCTTGGCCAACATTTAGTTGGGCAGCAATTTGGCTAATAGCCTGAGAGCCTCAGTTTATGTCGCATAAAACTTGGCCACTTGACTAATTTGTTAGCGGCACAGTTTTTGATTGCCGCGCGGCGGTCATTAAAGGACGTGGCAACTGTTACTTACCGTGTTGTGGCTGTGGCCGCCGCTGTGAAAGCTTGCGACGCTGCGGTGGCGTCTCCGTTTCAGAGAGACGCGGCTCGCTGTTGCAATAGGGACGCGTCTCCTGCAGCGTATGCTGTTGCTGCTGCTGCTGTTGCGCCTGGGTGCGTCTTCGTACCTGTAATTATTGGAATAAAATTAATAACAAATTTCTAGACTAAAAATGAGTAGAAAAGTTGCCTAAGCTCACAATTATTATATATTAAATCATAATAATAACATACCTCTCAAAATTTGTTTAATTGGTGTAAAAGATTTAGAACTTTAAAAAAAAAATATTTTTCTATTTTACTAATATTAAAAATGCATTTAAAAACCAAGTTTGAATCACACTAAAATTATTCATAATTTTTTTTTTTTTTTTTTTAATTTCCTACACTTTCCAAGTGCACAGGACGCAATTGCAAATGCAAATGATGACACACACACAAGCACTTAAGCTAAAGGCCAAGTGGCGTCTAGATAATCTTGGCTTAGTCCCACATCAGTTAAATCATCAATCAGTTGCCAGCCAAAGGGACATGTTGGCCAAGGCAATCGCTTGGCTTGTCTAGGGCCATGTCTACTTCTAAGGCTATTTGAGGCATTGATTTATGCACTGGCGCAGCAAGAAATTAAATTGCAAAATGTCGAACACAAATCAAATTGCATTCGGTTTGTCCCTCTTGAATTTATCGACTAACATCTGAAACTTGGCACAGACCCGAGGCGACAATTGTCGTCGATCAACACTGAGAAAAAAAAACAGTGGAACATTTTCCACTTAAGTACAGTACGCACACAAAATGTCAAGGTTTAATGAGAGAGAACCACAACTCATTCAACTAAGGACCACTCAAATGGCAATCAGCGTTGCGTTTGTTTTGCAGCATGTCCTGCGGCCAACTAAATCCTTCCAACAACTGTGCACACTTGTCAGCAGTCGGATGCTCTTACTGTGACTGCAACTGTGACTGCTACTGTGACTGTGACTAGGGCCGTGGCAACGTGTTGTCAACACGCAACGAAAACTCATTTAAACACCTGTCTCAACACACCTGTCTTCTATACACATGTCCAAACACCTGCCTCTGCACTTGTTCCGCTTCATTTACCCGTTGGCTGTCCACGGCACAGCAGCAACATTTGCTGTTACCTTGCCACACAAAACTTCAACCGACATGTTGCACACTCTCACATTCAACTTTGTTAAGCAACTTCCGTCTGCCTGTCTTGCCCCTTCAGGCTCTCATTTTCTAGGGTACAACATTTTTAGATGCCAAGCAGCTAGCTGATGATAGTTTATTATGTAAATTCGTGTAAAGATTTGGAAAATTTAGTTTTTTTTTTCAACACTTTTAAAAATTTGCCTTGGCTTTGAATATTTATATTTTCGGCTTTAGATAAAGTGTTTGAGTGTTTGGTAACAACATCGTAAAGAGTAATGAATGCCAAAAAAATTAAAAAGCTATAAAGCATCCTCGAATTGCAAAAAAAAAATTAATTTTTCGAATTTATTTATTTGTAATTTTCAAAAGAATTTTTTTTTATATTTTTAGTGAGTTTGTTAATCAATCTCTTCAGTTAATAATAATAAGATTTTATTATTTAAATTAAATAAATTACACTACAATTTAAATATATAAATTTGATATTTAAATTTAAAATTATTTGAAATAATCTTTATAATCAATCTCTTCAGTTGATATTTATTAGATTTTATTATTTAAATTAAATTTGATATTTAAATTTAAAATTATAACCCATTTATCTGTAATAATCTTAATAAATAATCTCTTCAGCTGATGATAATTAGATTTTATTATTTAAATTACAAATTTTAACTACAATTTTAAATATATAAATTTGGTATTTAAAATTTTAACCCATTTATCTGTTATAATCGATAATAATTAGATTTTATTATCTAAACTAAATAGTTTACACTACAATTTTAAATATAAAAATTTGATATTAAAATTTTAAACTATTGCCTTGGCTATAATTGTCATTTATCTATAATAATCTTTATAATCAATCTCTTTAGCTGATAATAATTAGATTTAATTAAATAATTTCCTCCACAATTTTAAATATATAAATTTGAGATTTAAATTTAAAATTTTAAACCATTTATCTGTAATAATCTTTATAATCGATCTCTTCAGTTGATAATAATTAGATTTTATTATTTAAATTAAATAATTTTCACTACAATTTTAAATATATAAATTTAATATATTAGGGCAATTTTTAAAAGACAGCTATATTTTCAAATATTTTTTTAATTTGTGAATTTAATTCACAAGTGAAATCCCGAAAACGCCTGTTCTATATCTCAAAAACAAATCTACTTAAAAATATTTTATTTACAGGCGCTGCTAGGTCGCGAATTCAGCTTTAAATATTGACTTAAGAACCCCACAGCTGGCAAAATGTAATTAAACTTGTAAACTTGTATGTATTAGCTATGCCCATCCTGTTGATGGGTATGATGGGAATGTGGGACAGGCTCACAGTTTGCCCGGAAGCATTTCTTACGTGCTGGCATCAGCTGTCAAGTGGCTGCGGATTTGGATTTGGGCCACGCTGAGAGGCAAAGCCACAGCCAAAGCTGTGGCAAAAAAAAAAAAAAGAACACCAAAAAAAAAATCTCAGCTCCCGGCCATTAGCCAAGTTCTGTCTGTTTATTTAGTGGCCAATGCCTTGTGCATTTTTATGGCGCCCACAATTCATGACCCCGCCGCCATTTCCCCCCCATTTCTCCGGTTCAACAGTTCCGTAGTTCAGCAACTCGCGTGACCCGTAATTGCTGCTGTTGTGCCATATTTGTGTGCGGTTTACTTTTTGGACTTAATCAAATGTTGTTGCATGTGCTCATATATAAATACTTCTCGTATTTTTATAGATTCTTTTTTCTTTGGTGTCACTACCGGATGCAGCATGTCTTCACTTAGTTCAACTTGCTGTGCAAATTAATTACATCCGGCTATTTGTGCGTTTGAGCCTGGCCAACAGTACGTACATATTTATTGTGCCTATTTGTATGTCCTTGCTTGTCTTCAATTTGTGTCTGCTTAGTTCCCAATTAGTCCTTAGGGCATTGACTTATTTTTTCTGTGCCAACGCACAATTTGTTAATTTATTTCATTTTATATTGCGTTTTTGTTTTGTTGTAACTGTTAATATGTTTTTGTATTGTATATATATTTTTATTTTTTTTTGATAAAAACCATTTCATTAACTAAAAAAAGATTTTTTGTTAATTCCCATTCTTTAAGGGCTATTTATTTCTTATTTTCTTTTTATTTTATTGTTCTAAAAAAATATATTTTTGTCGAATATTCCAAAAATTGATTTTTGTTTTGTTGAAACTGCAAATATGATTATATATATATTTTTTTTTGTAAAAAGCATTTCACTAACTAAAATATGCATTTTTTTAATTGTCATTCTTTTAGGGCTATTTAATTCTTAATTTCTTTTTATTTTATTGTTCTAAAAAAATATATTTTTGAAGTAAATGCTAATTTAATATTAAAAATATTAAATAAAGTGCAATTTCTTCAATTTTCATAAATTA
Source organism: Hirtodrosophila alboralis (assembly GCA_035043045.1). Taxonomy (NCBI): domain Eukaryota; kingdom Metazoa; phylum Arthropoda; class Insecta; order Diptera; family Drosophilidae; genus Hirtodrosophila; species Hirtodrosophila alboralis. The sequence goes on along the minus strand of JAWNNH010000267.1, from coordinate 208,170 downwards.
ACCAGAGCTTATAATCTGGGATAAATCATTTTTTTTTAATTTGGACTTCCAACTCTTATATCACAAAACAATTCCAAAAATTAAAAAATAAATATAAAAATTAAAAAAAAAACATATTTTTGACTCAAATATTAAAATAAAAAAAAATTGGAAAGTTCTCATAGTAAATGCTCTTCTTGGACTTTCAACTCTTTTTTTTTAACTCAAAACATTGTCAGATTAAAAAAGCACAAATTCTGAACATTTTTTAAAGCTTTTTAAATACCTAAAAGCTAGAAAATATAGTTTATATATATAATTTATATATATTATAAATAAATTCCAGCAGTAGCTTAATACTTAATTAAGTAAACACTATCGTCAGATCTCAATTCCCATACCTGATATTTTTTACATTTTTTTTCCTCATTTTTCCATTAAGATTATGCAAATGAACGTGGAAAAATTGCATTTATTTCTGCTTAAATTAGGTTTTTTTTTCCCCAGTTTGCTTGTACTATTATGAAGTTGATTTCCTGATTATTCAGACTGTCAATTTGTGAATGCGTTGCATTTGAAATCAGTATTACACTCCCTCTATATATACTATACCTCTCTTTATACATTTCTTTTTCATTTGTGCTGTTTTGCTGTTATCTTTTGAACATTCTCATTAAACTTTGCATTGTCTCTGAAGCTCAATAAGTGGGACATTTATTATATGAACTTACCAACTGAGCTAAAAGTTTTTGCAAGCAAACAAAACTCATTTTATTATATATATATTTTTTTTTAAAAGTCCTCCATATGGCAGCTGTTTACTGTTGATGGCCACGCCCCTATGTGACAGTGCCGCCCACCTTTTATCACCCCCTTCTCCACATGTGTGTCAAATTGTTGTTGAGTTTTGTGAAACTTTTGTGCCATAATTTTCAGCGCATCGTTGACATTTTTAGCTTCGAATCGGTTGCACATTGCTCGAGTTTTGTGCTCAGCTAATAATGTCAGGACGAAACAGGACAGCACACACAAGGACAACGCACAACACTTGCAATGGCGACACACACTCTGGCGTTACTCATACGCAACGTAACGCGCGTTTTGTAGACGCATTTGACAGATGCTGTTGCCTTTTGTGCGAGATCGTATCACAAATTGAATTTAGCCGGTATATAATTGAATTCACACTCTCAGGCTACACAGAAAGAAATACTTTTGGCTTATTATCGTATGGAGTTTGAGTGAAGAAATTAAATTGTTGAAAAATGCTTTAAAATTGGGGGATAAAATTTTTTTTTAGTTATAAACAATATATTTCTAATAACTGAGGGAATCGTGTGTAAATAACACTTTTGGATAATTTAATAAATATTTAAATATCACTTTCGGATAATTTAATAAATATTTAAAATGTTTTCTTTGTTTAAATTGTATTTAATCTAGGATTACTTTAAAATAAAATGTGGCTTACTTTTAGAAATGTTTTCAAAATCAACTGTTTTGAAGTCTATTTTATAAACACGTTTAATTTTAATATTGTATAATAAATCAACTTCTTTTACAAAATATTATTATCACCAAAAAAAAAAATAGTTTGACTTTAAGTTAATTTAAATTCAAAATAGAATATACATCTAATCAAGTTGGGTTACCAAACTTTTTTTTTTTTTTGAAACATTTTAGAAAACCTTTTTCTCTGTTTAACCCTTTTTTGATTTCTGTGCATTGAACGCTTTATGAAAATGAATATAAAACTGAAATTGGTAACATTGTTGCTGCGGCTTAAATGTGACAAAAGTATCGGAGCTGACTGAAGGATCTGCTTTGAACTGCTTTAGTGTATCGGTTTTTTTTGTTATGAATGTGAAATTCAATGCCTGCTGGTTGGCAGCTGCCAAAACTGTAGTCCTGTATGTCCTGAAGTCCTGTCTGTTGGCGACTTCCCTCTTGGGCGCAATTCTCGTTTCACAATCAACTGTTCGAGTGTGGGAATATTGCGCAAAGCGTTATAAACATGGCAAAAGGATATCATGGCAAAATCTGCCAGTCGAGAAAGCGCCGTATTTATTGATTTTAACTGAATTTTTTTAAATTCTTACAGAGCACGTTTTAATTATGATTTAAATTTATTATTTTTAATGTAAGTTAATTAAAGAAGATTTAATTGAGTATTAAAGTGGGCAGCGCTTGGTTTTGATATATATTTATATTGTATATAAGTTTCTTTTTCTTTTTTTTTTTTTTTTTTGTGGAAAACATTTAATTTTACTGTTATTTCTCAAAAACTTACATTAAACTTAACAAACAATAATAACAAAAACAACTTAACAAAAAAAAAAAATAAAAAAAAATATAATAAAAAAAAATAAAAAAAAAAAATTCTAAAAAAAAAATAAAAAAAAAAATAAAAAAAAAAAAAAAAAAAAAATAAATAAATAAAAAAAAAAAAAAAAAAAAAATAATAATAATATAATATATAAGTAGATATGTAAAAAACTGATGAGTGTATTAAAAGAGTTTATATACTCATAATTAAATTGTATCTTGCTGCTAAAATGGAATTTATCGAATGAAAATTAAGTTCTCTAACTGAAAATTAATAATTCAAATATAAGTTTCAATTATTCCCTATATTTTAATTTAATTCACATTTCAGTTACAGCACATTTAAGTAAGCCTTAAGCTGCAGCTTCTACTTCCTTTTTAATTCAAAATCATGTAGACTTTTCATTTAATTTCCTATCGCATAATACATTACACTCAGATACACAGTATATCAAATACAAAAAGCTAAAATTATTTTTATTTTTATATTGTATATTGTAAATTGAGCTGTAAAATGAATAAACATGTAGCTCATGAGCCGCATTTAAGTACACATATTATGCAAAACAGCGATTATATGCTGACAGCTCATGACTCAAGTCGCTTGAGGCTGGTGCAGAGCCGTATAAATCGACAGCATGAAGGATCAGAGGCCAAGGTGCTGCAGGAGCTGTTGCTGCTGGATGAAGCCTATCGAAAGTATTTTAAGGAATGGCTCAAGGAGTTCGAAGTGCAGCGTAAAGCAGCCAAGAAGTTGTTGCCTATTGCACAGGAGTATTGCATGCTTAAGGACAATAACTGTAAAGGACCACAAGCATGCAGATTTGAGGCTGAAGCATCGATCGTTAACAAGTATCAAATGCCATATCAAATCATTATGAATTCCAATCAAATAATGAATCGTGGCGTAGCTGAAATTCGAGTGAATCTCTTGGCCTTTCGCAGCGAATGCGGCAAATTGAATCTGAAAGAGGAAAGTCCTTTTATATTGGGCGATGCCTTTCACAAGCCCATCAAGTTCTTCATTGAGCTGGCCGAGGAGCTCTTTACTTATTTCAATAGCAGTAATCTGAAGCTGGACTGTGGTGCTCGTCTCTTGGATCCAGGTGATATTGATGGACTGGAGAAGTATCTGAAAGCGCTGGAACCTTGTGAGGAATTCGAGGAATATTTGCTACAAAATCTCAGCTATTGTCACTGCCTTCGTCCCACTCAACCCTGTCCCGAATCCCTTCCACCGTGCAGCAAAACAAATGATAATATTGCGGAAACCCTGAAACGGGCAAAACTCAGACGCTGCGCCCAGCGTCTGGAGAAAATGTCTAGAAAAACCGAAGAACAAATTGAATCCCATAGAGTATCCTCAATTAAGGTCCTCGATATGAGGCATTCGCAGCGTATGAATGAGCTGAGCATACGTTTGCATCGTCTACGTGAAAAAGGATCTTCAAATACCATACATGAACGCACTCTCGTAGAACAAATGATATATGCTTTAAGTCCCTCATTAATGCCATCAAATTATGTGCAACCTACAGCCATGCAGGCTAGTTAAATTACGTTAAGTTCAACAACTGAAATATCTATATTTAATTTGATTTACAACACAAATATTATACATATATTGTAAATTACACAGAACAAATTACAAGCAGTAAATGAAGTGGCCAAAATGCACGTGATTGCGTTCTCAAATCAACATGGCTAACAAATTTGCATTTAAATGCAAGAACGAACTTGCCACTTCCGGCACGCAAAGGGGTTTCGCTTTGCACGTGGCAAGGTTGGGTTACAATTTAAGCTGCAAACAGCTGCAAGCACTTGCAACTGCAACTAAATCAAATTTCAATTTTGTGCAATCGCACAAAGAAGACAAAGCCTGCAGCTAAGTTACAGTCAAATGGTCAGAGAAAGTATCTAGTACAACTAACTAAAGTTACATATGCAACTAACTTTGAGTGTAAGTATATTAAGAGTTCAATTTCAAGTACACAACAAAGAGTCTATTCTGGTTAGAGATGAACACGTGATCAAATACTTGGAAAATATATATTCTGATAAAGAGAGTATTCTAACTATGGCATAACTGATCGGACTGGCAAATAAAATTCTCCTGCTCAGTGTCATTAATATTTGAAACTTATTTTACATATTTAGGCTTTTCTATTCTTTCACTAAATTTAAAAAATATATCCGCAATAAATAAACTAAAATAAAGATTAAATAAAATGAATAGAAGCAGTGTAACTATTATAAAAATATTAACTCAATTAATCAGATTAATTTAAATACAATTTAAGCTATTTACACTATTCAAATTTGCTTCTTTTAAAGAGAGTTTTATAAAATGCTTTTAAAATATAATTATACAAATTACGATCAAAATATTGACTCTATATATGGTATATATTAATGACTATATTCTGACTCAATATATTGAATATAGTCATTAACATTATTCCATATATAGAGTCAATATTTTGCTCGTAATTTGTATAATTATATTTTTAAATCAATTTCATTATTTTCATAAATATATTTCGTAATAAAACTAATCGCTTGTGAACCTTTTTAAACAGAAAATTTATTAAAACATTTGTAAATAAATAATAAAAAAAGTGTTACACTAAATTGTGTGCCACGTTGGTGCTACATGTGTGCCACGTGTGTGTCCAAGTAAATACCTCACAAATGAATAAAATATAAATATTAATTGGCTTCTTATTTTTAACTTTAAAGCATACGGGGATCGCCAAACATCCCCTTTTTTTTATGACAGCTTAATTTAATTTTATTTTTATTTTTTTAAATTTTATTAAACAATTTTTTTTATATTTTTTTTAATGGACATTTACAAGACTAGTTAAGCATTTTTCTTATTTATTATTATAAAAATTGGTGCCAAGTGATCGATAAAGATATAGCCTTGATTTTTAAGCATAATGCCTGATCAAAAGTAAAAACTTTTATCCCTGAATTAAATATCAGTTTTACGACAAAAGCTCACAAATCGCCAAGTTGCAGCAAACTAAATGTGCTCAGCTACTAACTACTTAGTATATGTGCAATTAATTGATTTGAATTATAAATACAAGCAACTAACTAGCTAATTAATAACCCAAATGAGTTTAGTTATGTACATATATATAAAGATACTCACCGATCTGGCGCCCGATGTGATGCGAGCGCTTTGCGAGCGAGTTGCGGGCCGGCGGCGTCTATAGCCTGGAGTGCCGCCCTCGGGCGTGGCACTGCCGGAGGGCATGTTGTGGATAACGGTCTCAATGCTGGCGCCTGTGGCACATATGGAGGCGCTGCGCGTCTTCTTCTGCATGCGATGATGCATGGGCGAAATGTCGTCGACCATTTTGGCAAAGGTGATTGTACTTAGATGGCCTTGACTGTAGGTGAGTTTGTTTGTTTTGTTTGTTTGTGGTGCGTTCTTCACTTTATTTTTCTAAATTTCTAAATGAACTGCAAAATCTATTTATGTGTTTGGTGCTGCTGTGCTTCTTGTTGCACTTGCGAGTGCATAATTCGCATTAACTGCGTTTTCAGCGGTGCGCTGCAAATAAAAAAAAGCGAAAAAAAAAACTCAAATGTATGCAAAAACAGAACACATAAAAATGCCATTTGAAATCATTTGTAAAATTAAACATTTTTTAAATATATTTGCAACTATTTTGGCATTTGTCGAAATTTATAAATAAATTTTTGCAAGAGCTTCAACTAAATTGTGTGTAACTACATGCAGCATAATTTGTTCTGTGATTTTTCACTTTTCGCCATTTAAACATACAATTTCATGCCGCACGTCTTGTCTACCCCCTCCTCCCCCCCTGCCCCATCATACATTTTATTTATAACCTGTTTCGCCTATCACACACGTCCCAAGAAACTGGGTCACAGACCGAACACAGCGTTCGGCTACAAAATGGCGTTAAAATGGACGGGCGGGGGGGAAAAAGTGGACAACAATTATGCAAAAAGCAAAACCAATATTATATATATTTTTAATATTTTTTTATTTATTGCTAGCATGACTTTTCAGCGGCATAAATCATGTTTTTTGAACACAATATCTCTTTTATGCTCGTATACTTAATATTATATTCTTTGTTAGCAAAAAAACAATAAAAATTGCAATATTTTATATACATATTGTGTATATCATTGTCTTGTGAAATATTTATTTTATTATTTATGAATTTCTTTCTATTCCATTTAACATAATTTAATACTCTATAAACTATTAATTAACACTGCTATTTGTCTTTTGATTTTACAGAATTATCTGACATACATTTAAACGCTCGTATTGCATAGAAAATTTCTTCAATGTATTTTTAAAAATTTTCCATAAATCAGAACATCATTTATTACACATATTTTTGGTGCTCCATAAAAAATTTGTTCCCACTAGTTTCTATGCTATTTTTATATACTTTTTAATAATTTTTTAATATTTTTCTTTTTCAAATCTTTTTCCAGTCTTTTGTGTAAAGCATCAGCTCTGCTTTCATCAACTCTTTCGTTAAGCTAACACAATTTTCTCATTGTATGCTGTGTAAACTCTTCTATACTATAGAATATATTATATTTTTATCGTATATCATATAATCTTCCATGTGTGTGTTTTCTCATGTGTGAGTGCTTAAGTGTGTCCGTTGTTTAATCACGTAGTTTTAGTTTTTTTTCTAAAAATAAATTTACTTTGGATACATTTTGCTTTCTTTTATGCTATTTTTCTTGCATCATCGCATCGACTGTGTGCTTTGGCCGACAAACAAACAAAACTATACGAACTTTCTCGTCTAAACATTTCACAATTAATGACGTAAATAAGCCCTCGAGAATGAGATTGTTTCTATCGGGGGCGCGTTGATCTGGAATGCCTCAAGTGGCAACTGATGTTGCAACTTTAGATAAATCTAAGAGGCAGTGTGCTGACTCTTAAAGCAAAATTGCAAGTTGGCATTTGGCTGAGAGTACTCGCAATTTAATTGACACTAATTGCCATTTGCAGGCCAAAAAGAGACGACGAAACTAAACGAAATGTGAAAATCCATTTCTAAGTCATCTTAAAGCACATTGCCCTGGCTCTGGGCACTCAGATTGAGCCAAATTCAATTTATTCTAGCCTGTGGAGGGTGTCCTGGGTGTCCCGTGACAATGACGCCTCAGTTTGATGATGATGTCGCACGAAAGTCACGAGAACACCAATCAAAACATATTTGTAATCTATTTAGGTTCGCACTACTTAGGCATGCATCATTTCCATCTAATAGCCCGGCTCCTGTTCTAAGCGCACTGTCCTGCCATGTCCTGGTCTTGGCTATGGGCTCTGGGCTATATACTAGTCCTGCATAATCGAATTACGCCACAAAGTCGTTTGGCCCCCACGACTCAGCTGTCAGCTGTGTTTGCTTCTCTCTCCTAAGTGCAATTTGGGGGCGTGCCACTGCCACTGTCTGTTGCAAGATGCTGCCAACTGAAGCTGCCTGTGGCAAACATCGCGCGTTTATTCAACGAGCTGTCACCTTGACGTTCTGTTAATACTCTACGCCAGAGGGTATTGCCTTTTTGGTTTAGCTAAAGTAAATCTTTGATTTAATATTACCTTGATTTTTTTATATTAAATTTACACAATTTATGGTTCAGGTTTGGAACTTTAATTAAAGATTAAAAGACAGAAATATGTTTAATATTTTAGTTTATATGATTGCGAGATTTAAATTTGATTTTAGGTCATAGTTTATGACTGAAAAAAGGCTACTGAAGAGCTGAAAAAAAGCCTTAATCAAAGATTTTTTTCTATTATCGATATCACCAAATGCCAGTTTTATTTATTTATATAATTATTAAATATTTTCAATATTATTTCAGCAGAATTATATACTTATTTAAACCAAAGATATTAAGCTTTGTTTTCTATTTATTCAACTTTACCATAAAACAAATTAAGCTCTAAAATTTAACACAAAAAACTGTACTAAACTAACGACTAACTTAAACATTAGTCACATTATATATATCTTTATGCCAGAGGTCACATAAAAGCCGTTAAACAATAGCATCTCAAAGTCAAACACCTTGGCATTTTGTTGCCTTTTTGTCATTTAATTTGTTCCTGCAACGTTTTGTAGTAATTAACTTTTTCTCTTTTTTTTGTTTTTTGAATGATTAAAATGTAAATAATTAAGAACTTGTTTTATTTGCGTTGACTTTCTGCTGGGGCAACATAGCTCGGCACAAGTAAATAATGTAAAAGTTTATGCGCGGCACGGCGCGGCGCGTCGCACGCTGCGTATGCGTTATACTAGAATACACGTAGAGAACCCTTTACAAAAGGAACTTGTCCCAAACTTAAGGACCTGGCGATAAGCAGCTGAAAAGGCATTGTCTCTGTGACTTAACGCTTGATTTGACTTGGGGACCCAAATGCGAAAATCCAACGATGCATTGCAAGCAAAAAAGGACTCACATATGAAGCAGACAGAGAACTATGCATTCGTGCATGAAACTGGGTGCAGATGAGCAGCCCCAATGCCTAGTTGCCTTGTTTGCATTCAATTCATGCCACAGGGTTAGCCAACAATACAAACAGAGTCCCCAGTTTCTAGAAGAGAGAGAAGAAGCTGCCTGCTCTCTAATTGCCCGACAATGGCCGCTGAGACGCATTGAGTCGACTTGATTGGCCTTGGCAGGATACTCATCTAACTACAACTTCTATATACATATATGCCAAACATTCATAGCGATTTTTTTTTTTTTGGGGCTTTTGCTTTTGCTTTTGCCTTTGCCATTCAATTTATTTTGATGTGGACACATTTTGGATTTTATGACCGCATGTGTGTGCTTTTTTCAGCCATGTTATGAAACTTTTGGCATTTTTATCTAAGCCAAATTGCAGCGGGGGCTATTAACATAAATTTGATGCCAACTCAAATATTTGGCCACATATTGGTTAATCAGGCCACCTATTAGACCAGCAGCGGCAGCAACTCCCATAACCAAATCCACATACTTCATGCCACATTCACGTCCACATCGCTGCACATTCATGAGTACATTGACAGCTGTGCTCGATTCCAAGCAACTTAAGTTATCAGCACAACACAACAACACACACACACACACACACTCATATAGTGTGTGGGGGGTTTTTCGACAGATAAACCTGACAAAAGCCGATAAGTGCTGCCCGATATCGCCCTAGTCTCTGCTCATTCGAATGGCATAGTTATTTTTTTTTTGAGTCATATTAAAACGAATCGCAGTAAACTAAGCTCTCAGCAGATCCTGTCATACCTGTTCTGCTGTAAATGTCCTGCCAGCTTATAAATAAAAAGAACTGTAACAAAATGAACAAAATGACAGCAGTTGAGCAGAGCATCCAACAAAGATTGAATTAAATATGAGCAATAGTTTCATTCAGCAATCTTAAGTTGGGAATTATGTCGAATAAGCCTACAGCACTTAAATACACTATAGTTAGCTTTAAGTTAAGTAACATTAAATTAAACAGAAAGGCATAAAAAAGGGCAAAATTTAAAGCTTAAAGTGGAGCTAAACTCTTCTGTACTAACGCGCATTAAAATTAATAAATAAAATTAAACTCTAAACTATTAAAAAAAATAGTATTAAATTTCGCAGCTAAAAAATCCCTGATGACGAATTCCGAAGCAGTTCGAAATATATCGGATTGAAGACCCAAAAAAACTAGTATTTTATTAAAAACATAATTTGAGCTCGAGCCGAATAAACTAATCTTATAAAATTAAAATAAATAAAATTAAAATTCTCATTATTTCTAACTTGGATCGTAGATCCAAGAAAAAATTAGGCAAATGAAAAATTAATTATTTTGCTTAATATTGAGCAACTCTAGAATGTTTTTTTTCCTCTACGCTCTTTCTGGATAAACATCCTTTATCAAAAGTAGATACATTAAAACTTGTTATTGCAAAAATAAAAGCTAAAAGTTGAGTTAACTTGTTGACATTTAAATAAAATTAAAATTCTCATTAATTTCGCTCTTGCATCGCAGATCAAAGATATGTGCAAAGTTGCGCATATGAGAAATTAACTAATTTTTTGAATATTGAGCAACTTTAATTAGGTTTTTCTTTGCTACACTCAGGCGGTAACATCCTTTAGCCAAAGTAGATATATTAAAACTTGTTTTGGCCTTATTTTATATTGCCTGTTTTATATTTTATATTGCAGCCATTTTATGCTATTCGTGTTTTTTATTTTATAAAAACATCATCCTATTGCTTTACAGCCTGTTTGTGTCCTGTTCATGTTATGTTCAATATCTTTATGCCTTAACTGAGTAATGTTGTTGTTGCTGCTGCTGCTGCTGTTGCTCTTGGCCATTTTTGTCGTTTGTTTTCATGGCCACGGTCCACACACTCACACACACACTTGGACGCACACACATACCTGTTGCATGCTGGCGATAAAATTAATTTCAATGGACAGGTAAAGGGGGCAAACAGCAGAGATATACAACACGGCAACATGTGGCATTGTTACAAAGGTCAGGACGTTGTTTTTCTTTCCCTGCTCTTCACTCAGAAAAAACTGCGCACACTTTTCTTTTCTGTTTTTTTGCGGGCTATATTAACAGGCTGTTAGCTTTATTTTTTGTTGTTGTTTTAGCTAAGATTTCTTTTTTTTCTTTCCTGTGCCTAGCTATAGGCATTAACATCCTTATTACCATTAACATTATCATTATTGTTTGGCCTGTGTTCGTTAGAGCCGTGTTAATAGCATCTGTGGCAACAACGAATTATATTACTCATACGCTGTGTAGACAGCCAAAAGTTATTTTTGCGTCTATTTGTTTTTCTTCTTGTTTTCTTTATTTTGTCATCAACATTAAATTGGCGCTTGTATTTGTTTTCTATTTTTTTTTCTGGTGATGCCTAAATAAATTTCCATGTATTTGGTTTTTTTTTTTCAAGAATTTTAATTGCAATGAAAAATATTTAGAAACCTGGTGTCAAAAACACAAACAAAAATAAAATAAGAACTGCTGTGCCAAAGGCACGCGGCCTCTTTATACATATGTTTCAAATATATGTATATATATATATTGTATGTTTTGTGTATTTATTTATATATAGAATCATTCGATATTCGCTGATCGCATCGGTGACATAATGGCATAATATTTAAATCCCAACGGCTTGCTGCGGTCAAATAGAGCATTTGAGCTATTGGAATCTTTTGTGTATATTTAGCAGAAAATATAGACAGAATGTAAATTTTTAAATATTATCATGGATTACTTTGAATGAGATGTCTCTAAGTACATAGAGTATTCATATTTGAGATAAGTGATAAAAGATGACTCCAACAGACGTTGGTTTCTAGGCAAAAATAATTTCTATTATGTTCTCCTAGGTCGCATCAATTTAATATATCAACGATTCCACGTTTAATCTGTTTTTGTATGAACAACTTTTTTACTTTTAAAGTTATCTCAACTAAAATTAACAATTTAAATATTTAATATTGTATAAATAAGTTGACATAATTTAATAGAAATCGGATAAGTATATCCTACAGCTTTCATAGCAGCAAAGGTTCAAAAATTTAGTTATTGTTTGAAAATTTTATGTGTTCTTGGAAATATATCAATTAAACTCAATGATTGCGAATTTAAATAAATTTTATATAGCTTACAAATATATATATTCTATATTTTATTATTTCATATATTTTAACATATTATTGTATAAATAAGTTGCCTCAATTTAATAGAAATCGAATGACTATATCTTTTAGCTTTCATCAAAATCAAAATCAAACTCAATAATTGCAAATTTGAATATATTTTATATAGCTTTAAAATATATATATATTATAATTTATTAATTAATGTATTGTTATATATTATTACGAATCTAAATATAGTTTATACAACTTTAAAAAATGTATATATTTATTACATTTAATTATTTTATGTATCATTATATATTATTTTATGAATAAGTAGACTTAATTTAATTAAAATCGAATGACTTTATCTATATAGAAACAATTGCTCAAAACTTAAGCTGTTAATTCCAAAAATTATTTGTTTTTAAAAATATTTCAATCAAACTCAATAATTGCAAGTTTAAATATACTTTACATAGCTTTAAGCAGCCATAAAAACTATTTAAATTGAATTCAATTTTTTATTTAATAAAGTTATCTCAATTATCCCAAAGACACCTGTTATATTCCCTATAATATCTGGCACATGTATATATGTATATAACTTAATTTTTCAGTTTATGCTGTTCGTAATGGTTCAATAAATCGATGCGCCCAAGTAAGCACATGCCAGGCAACAATTTATTTTTGTCAAAGATTTTCCAAATCGTTGCACAAATCGACGAAGCACAACAACAAAAACAACAGCAACAACAACAAAAACAACAATAACAACAACAACGGCACAAATTGCCGTCTGTTTAGTTTAAACTTAACGTCTTTTATGATGATTATGACACATGTAGGTGGGTGTCTCTGTGTGTGTGTGCATGTCCTGAGTCCTGTCTGTGCCTTCTGCATATATTTAAAGAAGCATTCTACAGCAACGGGCTTTTGACTCTGTGTGTTATTTTCAATTTGGCTGCGCATTGCCGCCGGACCCAGATGTTTACACAAAAATTCACTTCATTTAGTTTTTTGTCAGGAGCAACAAAAAAATCCAAAAAAAATCCAAAAAAACAAAAAAAAAATAAAACAGATTGAGACTGGATTTGCCGCTGTTCCCACACTTTATGCGCGTATATCCTTTGTGAATTCCTCGTTTATGTGTGTGTGTGTGCGTCTGCCATAATTAACTTGAGTACAAATAAATTGGAAATTTCTTACGATTTACTTTGGGGTCCTTTGTTTGGTGCGCTTATTACCCCCTAATTGTGTGTGTGTCTTCTATCTTCCTTATACCCTATATAATATATAGTATATTAGTATTCCTTTGTGTGCAGGCATATGTCGAGAGTCTTTTTCTGTATTTGATTTCACACACTTGGCACACACACACACTTATCTTATTTGCTTTGTGCTTCGTGCTTTCTCTACTTTCTCAGCTTTGCAAATTTATTTAGGCTACACCGCGTTTATATTCTAATCGAAATTTCTACTAAAACCCAAAAACTTTTCTGCAGTAGCCGTTTGAAATTGTTTTCAATTTAAAAATATCTTCTCATCAGTCAGAAACTTGTTAAACTTTAAGGCGCCCGAGCAGGGACTAGAAGTAGGGTTATCCAGAGTAGCTTTAGCTACAGCTTAGCATAATTTAATACTCTGTTTACACTAAAATCTATTCTTATCTTAAAATTTGATACTCTAACAATAATGTGGCTTATAAAGAGGTTTTTTATTGCTGAACATCGCGGCGTGCGTTGCTACGTCCCGCTTCCTTTCAAAAAATAAAAAATAAAATAGAGTATGATTAGTTTCTTTTTTTACTACAATAATAGTGACATTGTGAGTATGATTATTTTTTTTTTTTACTTCAATGTCACTATTATTGTAGCCTACTGCTTCACCTAAAATGCTTCAGCTCCGATTTTCAGATAATTTTAAAATGTATTTTCCACCCACTTCCCGATATATTTTTTACCAAATTTTTTTAGAGTGCTAAACTACAATATAAAAGGAAGCTACAGTAAAAATTGGAGGCTTCTAGCTTTCACCGTTTAACCTGCTCGTGAATTGCCAGTCAGTCAGGCAGTCAGGTTGAACACTTATATATAAATAAATTAAAAGAAAGTAATTCTTCTTAATAGAAATTACTTCCCAAAATAAATACCATTCAATTCACAGTTTTCAAATACACAATAATAGAGTATTTATTTTACGGTTTGCGCCCAAAACAATTGCCAGTTCTTGTATTTTTTGTATTATTTCTTTCGTTTTCCCTGATTTACTTTCATCTTTAAATGGTACGTAAACGCTTAAAAATTGTTCAATGAGTCAAAGGAAATGTGGGATTTTAAATGATTTTATCGATTAAATGTTAGTCGCTTGTTGCCACATTTTAAAGGCGCCTTTGTGGACGTTGTTTTTTTAATAATCAATTGGCAATCCCTGTGGGAACTTGACAGGCCAGTTCCAATTATGTGTTGCAACAAAGTTAAGACTGAGCCGTTGAACTAATGGAAAATGCCACAGTAAAAGAGAATTAAATGCCAACAGCGGAATTTGTAGAAAAATCATGGCAAATGTCCAGCAATTTGAGCTGCGTAAATAAATACTATATTTCACCAAACATAGCTTTATTTTCTGGAGAATATAGAACAGGAAACTGCAGGAATGTTCTTCTATCTGTCCGACTGTGTGTGAAAAACGATTTTACATGTTTGCTGTGAGGACTTTTAGAATGATGATAATAAAATTTCCTGACAAGTGTCCTGCTCTATATAAACATTTTAATTTTTTTTTTGTTAGTTTTTTTGAGCGGAAATGTTGTCAGTCTTGACTGCCTGAGTCACGTTTTGGTCTCGCTGTTACGAGTTTGCCACTTGAAGCAGATACACACTCTGTTCAAAGTGAAGCATTGTCATACACGAAATGTAGCCACGCCCCGGGCATAGCCCACTGCAAAAGGATATATAGAGAATGGTGGCAAGGTGGGCTACAAACAGAATAAACAACAACAAACCACTTTAAAGGCGTTAGCTGCATTTTGGGCTGAACTGAACATGAAAAGCAGCTACCAGGAACAGGAACAGGTAGCCTCTATCTGGAGGCTGTCAGTTGCCATTGCCCATGTCCTGCAGGACGACACAATGTGCGTTGTCAGAGGCTTTTATCTAGCCCCACTTGCAACTGCTTCTAGATGTGGCACTCTTCCATGCAGATTTATAATTGAATTTACAATTTTGGCAGAGATGCTGAGGGCAGCTAAAAGCAATGGATACGAATTTCATTATGCCACACAATTATTTGTGGCTCAATTTAGCTGCCCCAGGCCCAGGGGCAGCCTGCCTCTAATGGAATTTGTTGGCAAATTTGATTTTGCCATAAAAGCCAGGTAACTCCAACCAACAAACTAACCACTCAATGGTGTTGCAACAACATTTGGCTACTGCCGAGTCCGAGTCGCGTGCCAATTGACATTTTAGTTTAATTGGCAAACACAGAGTGCCACAAAGATACCCATCATCAGTGCAACAAAAACCAATGAGCTTCAAATGACGCAGTGCAGTTTTTATTTTTTTAATTTTTTTATTTTTATTTTTATTATTGTTGTACTCTTAATTGTGGTGTCAACGTGCGGCAGTCTGGCTGGTTGAACGACTGACTTTGATAAATAGAAAAAAAATAAAAAAAATTATACATGGTGGCAATTCTCTGGGGGAATTGTTTGCCATGTGTTGTGTGTGTGTAAAAATCACTTAGTGGGCAACCAGAAAGGATTATTCAATCAGCGAGTAAGTTGCAACAATTTTTACAGATTTATAAATCGAGGGAAAAATTACGTTTTCCAATATAAAGAACAATCAATATTCTTTTAATTTATTCTGTTCTCAATTAATCGTTAATCGTTCTTGATTTATATTCTGATTAAAATTTAATATAGCAAGAAATTCGAATGCTCATTTGAAAAGTGTTGCATACTTAAAAGCGCTGTTTTGTTGTCAACCTGTGCTCCTATAATTCCTAAATGTCTTAGCACTTAGCATATAAGTCATAAAGGTTACTCTTCATTCAATTTTCTATTTAAATCCCTTTGTAAGAGAATAAATTTGTGTTCTAAATGTTTTGTGTTCTTTTTAGAAATCAAATGTTAAAATTGCAGCCAAGCAGCAGCTCAACCTTGAGTTGACAAGCCAAAAGTTATTATTTAATAAATTTTATATTTAACTGTCAATCAACTTTATTTTTAATCTGTTGTCTAGAATTGAAAAGTTAGAAATACATGTTGAAATGTTGAACTGCTAACGGATAGTTTTACTTTAATAAAAATTACTTAAAGCAAAATTGAAAAAAATTAAAATAGTTTTTTCAAAATGTTTAAATAGTTGTTAATACGAACATAAGTAAACTACCAACATGACTTAAGTATGAAGTACTTAAAAAAATGTTTTTTATTATAGTTTTAATAGTTGTAATGGGTTGAGAGAAAGAGAATTGAGGATATTGGAAGAAAATAAATATTTTCTGACCTAGGATTTTTATACAAACTCCCAATTTCTTCATACACCCATACTTGATCAATATTCAACCGATTTTAATTCGGAATGGTGTTTTGAACATGATTTGAGCTTTAAATTAATTTCTCATTCAAATCTGGTAAACAAAAATTTTGACACCTTTCTTAGCTATTTTTTAACCTCTGACTTCTATAGGCTATTGCTATGCCAAGAATTTATTTAATTTTTATTATAATATTTATCAAATTCAGCAAGCTTTTAATTACTTAAAAATATTTAGCTAACTTCCAAAAAATTAAAAATAAAAGTAACAAGCTTTGTTTCTATTAAACATATAAAATATGAAATATATATGATAATAGATTTAATTTTGCCAATAAAATATACAGAGTTACGGTTTGGGCATTATGAACAGTAACCGCAAAAATACAAAGAATTTTCTGGCTCGTCAGATTTATTCCCAAATTCCCCCTAGTACATTACCTTTATATGTATAAATATATATTTGACTACCTTTGAATTTTGCCTTTAAAAATGTATTAAAATTGATTACAATTTTTTGCTGTAATTTTTATTTTTCTTTCGTACCCCTGTCAAGTGGTTTATGGCACCCGAAGGAATATTGAAGCAGGGAAACGCTTTACAACAGAAATAATCATTGGCAAATGTATTTATTTACTTGACATTTGGCCAGGCGTAAAACAAATGTAAGAAACTGGCCCATTCAAACAGTGCAATAAACTCGACTGGCAAACGTCCTGGAATATTTAATATCCCTCGCATACCAGGCTCCATGCATAAAGATCCCCATGGAACAACGTTGCGTATGAGCGATTTTTCGTTGTTGTTATTTCGTTTATCGGTTGCCTCTTGCGATTGTTGTTGTTTTTTATTTTTACGAGTTCGAGGACTAAGGCTTAAGGCAAACGTTGCGCCTGATTATCCCAAAATCAGCAAATGAATTTAGGCGGAAAAATGGATAAGTCCCGGGAAAGCCCGCAAAAGGGAAGAAGAAGCGTTGAAGAGCAAACAAATCAAAAGGGCCAGTCAGGGACTAAGAAAATAAAATCACATTAACAATCAAATGTGCGTTTCGTATTTCACTTTCGAATCAATTGCATTACAAAAAAAAACAAGAAAGAAGCGGCTATCTACGGCACACCGAAGCTATATACCCTAACAATTGTATTTTAAGAAAATTATTATTATATATAATATATATAATTAAGATAAAGTTGTCCGATTTAGTTCAAACTTGGTCAGATTATACAAATTGTAATTCTACATCTAAGTTTGTTTTTTATATCTTGAAAAAGAAAGTTTTTGATACGAATACTTTGCGACCGATTGTTCCTATTGTAGCTATAAGATATAGTGATCCGATTTTGTTTCAAACTTGGTCAGATTGTACAAATCGTAGTTCTAAATCGATATGCCAAGTTTGGTTTTGATATTTAAAAGAGAACAAAGAAGATTTTCATACTACAACTTTTCGACCGATTGTTCCTATTGTAGCTATAAGATATAGTTGTCCGATTTTATTAAAACTTGGTCAGATTTGTACAGATTGTATATATGCATCGATATGCCAAGTTTGGTTTTGATATCTTGAAAATATCTTGAAATATTCATACAAATACTATTCATGAAAATGAAGTGTCTTCGATTTTTCCTCCATAGCTATATGATATAGTAGTCCGATCGGGCTGATTTTGACATACAAACTACATACATTATCAAGCTTCATTTGTGCCAAATTTCATCAAAATAGCTCGAAGATAAAGCCAAAAACTTAGCATAGAAACAGACGGACAGACGTACATGGCTATATCGACTCAGCTTTTCGTCCTGACCAAGAATATATATACTTTGTGGGGTCGAAGACGTCTCCTTCTATGCGTTACACATTTCAAGACAAAATAATAATACCCTTCTGCAAGGGTATTAAAAAAACGTTATTCATGTACAAATTACAGTTTTATTGTTTTTTTGTTAATTCTCTGCGAAAGTGAAATTGAGAACAGCTAGAATATATATTTAAATTTATTAAATTTCTAAATTCAACTGTTGTGAATGCGGAATTCGGAACAGCTAGAAAATGTTTAACAGAGTAAAACATTTGCATTTGGATTTAAAATAAAACCAACCTGTTTTTTAACCCTTTTTATTGTTCTGCAGGAGTTAAGGATAGGCGACACCTGCTGCTGCTGCTGCTGCTGTTGCTGCTGTTGCTGCCTTTTGGGTTATACCGTTAATGAGCGGCGTCGTTTGTTGTTGTTGTTGGTCAATATCCAGGGAAAACAAAAAACAAAAAAAACAAAAAAAAAAAACAATAACAAAAAATGTTAGTTAATGTCGCCGCGGGCCGGGAAACTGGCGGCACAAACTGGCGCGTCCTTATGTATTTGGTCGATAATTTGTATACATAAGCATAGGCACACACACACACACACACACTCACACACACTGTGTTAAATTTATGCACTTGTTGTACACTTTTTGTGTTTTTTGTTGTTATTTTTAGCTTTATTTATGCGGTTTCTAAAACACGTTGCCCATTTGATTTTTTCCACTCGAACTGCACTCGACAACTGGCAAAATGTTGCCCCGATTTTTGTAGTATATATGTATATATATATTTGTGCCTAAACTTAATTTGACTTTTTCAAAAATGGTTTTCGAAAATTCACAAATAAAAACGCGCGCGGGGCCAATGTCCCTTTTTTTGCGTTCCAATTTCCGCGTTCGCGTCCGTTTCGTACAAGCGCCGCCGAGTGTTTGAGGCAAACTCGCTGTCGCTGTCGCAGTCGCCGTCTCAGTTGGCGTCCTTGCCGTCGCTGCTGCGTGCTTCGTGTTCGTGTTCGTTCGCGCGCGCTTTCGTTGATGACGACACGGTAAAGCTTTTTGCTGCTATGCAAGCGCAACGTCATCATTAAAAGCTAAAGCTTTTGTCTTTGTTTTTTGTTTTTGTCTGTTTGTTTTGCCGTTGTTTGTTTATTGCTTTGCTGTCATTCTGCTTCTTGTCGCTGTCGTTGTTGTGGTTGTTGTTGCTGTTGTTGTTGCTGTTCCTTTTGCTTTTGCCTTTTGTTTCGTTGCATTTACAGCTGCTTGAGCTTGTGTTGTTGTTTTTGTTGCTTGTGTGTTTTTCCGTTATAATATGTGCAGCTTTTTTTCAATTTCTTTTTGTTTTTGTTTTTATTTTTTATATTGGCCTGTTTATGAGCCAAAAATGCTGACAAGCATATATTATTTATTTATATTTATAGTATGTTCACATTCCTTGACATTTTATTAGCTGTTGTTGCCTCGTCTCTGGGATTAACCGTTGCTCATATCTTTTGCGTTCTTTTTTTTTATTTTTTTACTATCTATGACATGATGTATAAATTTAGAAAAATAATGTTATAGATGTGTCAACAGATGCACTTTGTACCGAAATTAATTTTGATTTGTTTATAGAGTATGAATAACAATAAATTTAAACAAATTTAAAAAAAAAAAAATAAAATATTTTTTTAAAAATATAAAAAATTTATTTTTAAAAACTAAAATATAATAAATAATGTTTAATAATAATAGGAAAAATATTATAATAAATATTGTCACACATTTTCAATGGAAAATTGTGAAATTATAAAATATGGGCATTTCCACAGAAAGGTCTACCATTTGTCACGTAACGCTATATCTGTTTTTTTGCTTATATCTTTTAAACGATGTTTTCATCGCTTTTCCCAAATATAGTCCAGCTGAATTACTACTAAGATATAACAAAATTATAAAATATTATAAATAATAAAAAAGATATAAGCAAAAAGCAGGTATGGCGTTACGTGACAAATGGTGAAACTTTCTGTGGAAATGCTCATATGCAAAAATCTTAAAAAGTGCTAAAAAATATCTATAAATAAATCTTTAGTAAATATTATATGTATTATTAAAATGAAGCTTATTACCCCATCCAAAATTTCAACAACAAATAATAAAAAATAAAATTAAAATATAAAGCCATATTTTAAGTAATTTTTAAACTAGTTTATTACACTTATCAGTAATCATTTATTGATTTTTATAATAAAAATAAATTAATTAACATTTTAGCTGCCTACATACCAAATTTCAGCTCTATAACTTTAATAGTTCCTGAGATATGACACTGAACCACTTAAAAAATAAAAGAACAATGAAATTTTCAACTTATTAAGTGGCTTATACCAACTAATTTGCGCATATTATATTTAATACAATAACTATGACGTCTTTTCGCGTTTTATTTAATCAACTTAATTCTTTTCGATATATAAATAACCACAATTAAGTAGTACACTTAGCTTGTCCGTCTAAATTGACGTCAAAGTGTTTGACAAACTTTCATTGTATGCCAACAAATTGTTGTTTAAACAGCCAAAAAATTAATTTGCCAAATATTTAATGCAGCTGCGCAACAAGAATTGCAACAATCGCAACATATATAACATATATATTCAATGTCAAGTTGATTAATCACTTCAAAATTGTTGTATATGGCTTATATGCCACGTGGTGCGCTTGAAACATGCCACAATATGTCAAGTTGTATTATGATGGAGGAGTATGCCGTGTGGATTGCGTTGTGGTGTAAACAAGCCAAATCCAGCAAGCCAACTTGGCAGGCCAAACAGCTCTTGACAATAAGTCAAACGCTGTCATAAGGTCGCCCGAGCAGGGACTTAGTATATACACCATATAGAGCGTTTTGGCGCCCGAGCATGGACTGTGCCATACTGTGCACTGTGGGATATTTTTAACAATTTTCTGGAATTTAATTTTTCCATACAATTTTATTTACTCAAATGTTAATATTAAAGAATAATAAGATGGGTTATAATATGGTGTTTTTTAAGAGTACAGGTGACTTAGTCCTTTCTACCTAAAAAAAAAGAGTTAGAAAAATATTTAGTACTAAGAAATATCATTTGGAAACGAAGAAATTGATACAAAGGGTTAATAATGCATTTTTCTAGAATAAATTAATTATTTTAATGTGAACTTTTCGTGTTAATACATAAATAAATACATACATCAAATATGATGTTAGAAAAACTCCTTAACATTTGCGCACTCTATTAAGTTTGCAGCTGGTAAAACATGCAGAATGTGCTGCTGTTAATTAATTTATTGTGTTACTACATAAATAAATACGTACTTCAAATGTTACAAGCCAAAAACTCCTAAACATTTGCGCCCACTGTTAAGTTAGCAGCTGTTAAAACAAGAAGAATGTGCTGCTGTTCATTAATTTAATTTTGGTTCTTAAAAAGTGTCTTAAATATTTAAACAAAACAATTTTTTGTGATAATATTTTTAATCGATTTTAATTAGTTTGATGTGTATTTTGAGTTTTTAGATCTGTGTTGTGAATATAAAAAGTGTTTGTGTGTCTTTTTTTTTGTAAATAAAAAAACTTGTTTCAAAAAAAAAAATAGATTTTATTCAAATAATATAATCTTTGAATAGAGTTTTAAATATTTTCTCAGAATTTCTGGAACTAGAACTAGAACTTGAGACAGTTAAATGCAGCTGCATTTTTCCGATATTTTTTTTCCTTCATAATTTCACAATTATCACATAACCTCAATGTATGAAATATCGAGAAAAAATTAAATTTTTTTTTATTGTTAAGCTCTTTTAAATCACAGTTAAAGTGTTGACAACAAATTAATACACCAAAAAAACTCACCTAATTTTTTGATTTATTAATTTAAGCCAGAAAACTGCTAAAATTCCCCATAGTGCTATGGCGCCCGAGCAGGGATCTGGTGTATCTATAGGGTTTGTGCACGTGTGAAAATGGTTGCCGCATATCTTATCAAAGTTTTTCTTCTTTTATTTTTTTTTTTTTCTGTTTGTTTTTCGTATACTTGTGTGTGTTTGTATGTGTGTGTGTGTGTCATATTATCATAGGCAATGATTTATTTATAGGCCAGCCAGGTGACGGCTATTGGGTTTTTTTTTGTTTTGTGCAAAACCAGACAGAAGACCTTTATGGGCATTATTATTATTGTTGTTGTTGTTGTTGTGTGGGTCGAAAAATTCGAAAAGCTGTCAATTGATTTACTTGACCCACATGGCAGACGCGCCCTAGCTTTCCTGATTTCCTCTTTATTTTTGCCGCCATTTGCCATTTCCTTTTGCCCGCCATTGTGTGGCATGGAAAATGCGATCAATATTTGACAGATATAAAGAACATATTAGAAATTTAGGGCAGCCAGGCATACCATCAGGTAATAAAGGATGTGGCAACTCCAAAAGTGGCATTGTGTGTTGACCTTTTTTTTGTTTTGTGTGGCAATAAGCTGGTTAATTGTTATTTTGCAGGAGAACGGAGATTGGAGAGGTGTTGACGTCGCACAGATTTTAATGCAAATTAAATTTATTTAAATTTTTTTACGTTAACTTTTTAATTAAACGACTTTAGCAAGTTTTAGCAGACAAGTTGTCTAAAATCCAAAATCCAAAATCTCGACTTCAAACTGTCTCTAATCTATGTAAATGTAATACGCACCTGTTGGCACACACCCTTACACCCTTACACCCCTTCTTCCCCCCTGTCGAGCCCCTACAAAAATTAATTGAAAGCCAAGTTAAGAGACGGCGCGGCTTACCGCCAACTTTAATGAGAAACGAATTTCAAGCAACTTTTTGCACCTGGAACTGTGGCAAAGTCTACGGCGAACTGTTTGTTGCGGCATTGTTGGTTTGATTTTTCCAAGGGTCTCAGTAAATCCCCCTCTCTTCATCCCTCTTTTACCCCCTCTTTTTGGGGGTATTGTAAGCGTGTAAACTTTGTGTTTGCTGGCAAAAAACCACAGAGCGCTTAATTGCAGCCCCCAAGGCAGGAAAATATAATGACGAAAATTAAGCAAATTATGCATTAGACAGGAAAATATATATATCTATGTAAGATTGACAGTCCTGTGACATCATGAATAAAAGCGCTACAGTTGGTTTTTTAGCTGAATTTTGAATTTCCCACTCTGATTTTTGTTGGCTTTAACCGCAAATGATGTAGACAAAACACACATATGTCAAAGACAAATTCAACTTGCTTTTAAATAAATTATTTCAATTAAATTTTACGGGTCATTAATCTATTTCATGGGCAAAAAATTGAATATTTAAATTCATGTTATATATATATATATATATATATATATATATATATGTATTAATCGAAATTTACATTGAAGTTTTGTATTTTCTTTAAATATAAATGCATTTGTTTAAAAATAATTGTTTAAGAGCTCTTTATTGCCGTCAATATTTATGCAGGGAATTTATGTGAATTAATTTGAAGAATGAAGCGTTAATTACACTTAATTCTGTGTTCAATTACAATAGAAAAAAATTAATAATAAAAAAAAATTTAATGCAAAAAAATTGGCAAGGATTTTTACAATAAAAAAAAGCTAAATAATTAGACATGTGCTTTATAATAAAGAAATATCAGCAGGCAGCTTTATGTCCAATTACAAAAAAATATTTAAAGCTCTATATTAAATTATTTAAAATCTAAATAACACTAGTTTACAGCAAAAAAGGAGCTGTGCTCTCAGAGACTACTCTTGATGTATTTTTAAGTGCTGATTTCAAAAATGCAAACCATTTTTTATCCCCAAAAAATGGTTTTTGAGAATACCGCAAATAGCTAATTTTTTTTGGCAGTCTTTGGACTAATTTATTCACATCTACATCAGATATTTTTTGATCTTAAATCACAATTCGCATTTCAATAGATAATTGTATCCCCTTTCTAATGGTATGCAGTTTATGGCGATCGAATAAGAATTAAAGGCATTATAAACCCTGTAAGTTAAAAAATCTGAACTCTTTTTGCATTTTTAAAAAATTGCTGAATTTCAATTGGTTTTTTAAAAATTTAAAAAATTCTTTTAAATACTTTTACGGATTTTTTAAGTATACATTTGTCAAAATAGGTTGGAAAAGTTATGAACAAGCTGAATTTTTTCTTGAGTGTTTTTACTAATTGCTGAATAACTAATAGATTTACCGACCGATTTGGACAAAGGTTTACTTAAAATATTCGTAAAAGAATTATCTAACATAATAAATCTTAAAAACTAACTAAATGCACTGCTAACAACGTTTTGAGCAGACATAAATACTAAATATTTGCGGCTTATTAACTTATTTTTTTTAAAAGCACATTAAAGCTTTAAATGAGCAAAAAGCTCATTTACAACTGCAAATTCAATTATTTACCTTAGTCGCTCTCATATAAAGCAAAGTGGATTTATTATAATAAATATTAATATTTATATTATAATAAATCCTCTTTGCATATAAAGTAAGCAATTACATTACGATTCAAGTAAGAGCTTTTTAAATAGCTTTAAAAGCACATTAAAGCTTCAAGCGTAATGAAGCAAGCGAAAGTTCCAAATAATTCTAATTTTCTCTTAACTCTAAAATCTTTACGCTCTTTATTTCTCTATTCTGCTATTGTTCTTCTAATTAAATCACTCTTAAAAGCACATTAAAGCTGTTATAACTTTTAATTTTAATATTCTCCTGCTCCCAACTTTTCTATTAACTATTGTAATAAGCCATAAAGTCCTTGTCGCCGTCTGGTTTAGACCAAAAAAAAGAAATCAACAGGTTGTCTCCTTTGTCATGCATCATTTCACACTTGAGTTTCTCTCTCTCACTCACTCTCTCTCTCTTTCTCTTACTCTATCGTCATCTCTCTCTCTATCTCAATGCCCAATCTCTGAATCTCAAATAGTGGCCATAAAAGCCGCTGCGCTGATTGAATAAAAATTCCATTAAACGCACATTTGTTATAGCCATCAAGCAGCTGCCTCTTTGCCGCTCAAGGACCTCATCCTGTGGCGTCCACTCGAGCATGTTGCCTGGGAATTGAGTTGTTCTCAAATTGAATCTGAAATCTCAACTGGGTGTCGCACCCCAAAAAAACCTAAAACTCTTCTATGCCCCAACTTGTGGCAGCATCTTTGCTGCCGTTTATTTTAATTGCCGGCATTAGGCGTCTGCTGATGGACCATAAAAAGCGCCAACGGCTTCAGGAAGAGATTGAAGGGGGGGTTAAGGGGGCTGTGTGTGAATGACAAGGCAGGACTATCAAAAACCTTGCGCAAAAATATTTGTGTGTTTATTTTTACTCTATTCTATAACAGATATTAAAGGTTTTTTTGGTTTATGTAAGGTATGCTTAGCTATATATAAATTTATATATATATAATTAACAAGAAAGCAACGGCTATATTCGGCACAAAGCTATATACCCTTGTAATGATCTCCTAAGAAAATGTTAAAAGGCCAACTTTGATTTTGATATCTTAAAAACAAAGTTTTTCAAACGAGCACTTTTCGACTGATTGTTCCTATTGTAGATATAAGATATAGTGGTCCGATTTTGTTCAAACTTGGTCACAAATGTACAAATTGTATATATGCATCGATATGCCAAGTTTAGTTTTGTTATCTTAAAAAATAAATAAATTATTCATACAAAAACTTTTCATGAAAATTAAGTTTCTGCGATTTTTCCTCCATAGCTATATGATATAGTGGTCCGATCGGTCTGATTTTGACATAGAAACTACATACATTCATCAAGCTTCATCTGTGCCAAGTTTCATCAAGATAGCTCAAAGATAAAGCCAAAAACTGTGCATAAAAACAGACGGACAGACGGAGATGGCTATATCGACTCAGCTATTCGTCCTGACCAAGAATATATATACTTAATAGGGTCGGAGACGTCTCCCTCCATGCGTTACACATTTCGAGACAAAATTATAATACCATTTTGCAAGGGTATAAAAATACTTAGTTAAATTCTGAAGATTCTCTTCCCTGTTGCCAAGCTATTTTTTTTTTGACTAGCATTCATCTAAGTCCTAAGAATTTGAATTTTTGGAATTCGTTTAAGCTCTATATCTTCCAGATTTTTAAAGTTAGACTTATGAAATTCTATACATAGATTCTTGACGGGTTATTTAAGGTATTTGTATATAATTTATATAATATTTTTGTTCAGCTTAATCCGCTTTTATTTAAATAAGCAAAACTCCTATTTCCTAAAATCATTTTTTTTTTTTTTTTTTAATCAATCTTAATTTGGTTTTTTTTTTTTGTTTAGTTTTTTTTTGTGTTACTTTTGTTTGTTAAGTTTAATTTGAGTTGTTGAAAAATGAAAAAAAAAAAAATTCTACTTTTTTGGCTTTTAAATATAAAATAATTCTCCTTGACTTTTTTATTTCAGAATTTCTGTTAAACTCTTTAAAATATAATATGCCACATCTTTACCAATCCACAAAGCAGCAAAAAAAAAACCTTACTGCATAGAGAGTATATTGCAGTCGGGAAGTACAAAATA
This sequence comes from Hirtodrosophila alboralis, assembly GCA_035043045.1. Taxonomy (NCBI): domain Eukaryota; kingdom Metazoa; phylum Arthropoda; class Insecta; order Diptera; family Drosophilidae; genus Hirtodrosophila; species Hirtodrosophila alboralis. The sequence continues at coordinate 181,296 of JAWNNH010000267.1, read as the reverse complement.
AATCATTTTGATTTCCTTTGTTTTACGCCTTGCGCCTTGTCTCGTTTCATTTCCGTTTACGTATTTTTTTTTTTTGTAGAATGGAATGGGCTGGGATGTGGTAGGCGTGGCAAGGGTGTGTAGGCAGGGACTAAACAGTGACTGAAGGGGGGATCAGCTGACGGAGGGGGGTGGGGCGGCAATTGCCATACTCTTTTCTGCGGTTGTTAAATCGTTTTTATGATGTATTCGCAGCCCGAGAATTTTGCGGTTAATATATGGACTGTAACAATATATATGTACATATGTGTATATATGTATGTATATGTGTGTGCGTGTGTGGATAATTTGGCAAATTTATGCACTTTTGCGGGGTTAGAGGGGTGCCCCCTAAAAGCCTTTTTGCTTAGCTTTTTGTGGCCTACAACACGTTTTAAGCCCTTTTAACGACTTTTTGGCTTAACTGAGAGAGAACTGAGAGCATTGAACGTGTGCATTATAAAGCAGTGCATTAAGAGTTATTTGTTTTTTTTTTTTGTTGTTATTTTTTTATTATGTTTCATAGTAATGAAAACTGATTAATCGCATTATTTGGTTAATAAATATGCAGTGATTGTGCAACTGTGACAGCGACTACAAACTGCAGCGCTTGTACAGTTCTAAACAAACTGTAAGTGGTTTGGGTCTATGCTAAGTGGCGCCATCTAGCGATAAAAGTTAGCAGCGGTTATTTTTTGAATTTTTGTTTAAATTCATTTTTTTTTATTTTATTATTTATTTTTTTGATTTTATCATTTAATCTTACTGTTATTTTTTAACAACTTAAATTAAACTTAACAAACAATAATAACAAAAAAAAACTTACAAAAAAAAAAAACAAAATTAAGTCCGGCTGCGTTTATTAGTTGAATTTTTATTTGAAAAATTTGAAATATATAATTTCTGTAATTCGTAAAAATAAGAGAACAGGTTTCTAATAAATATATATTTAAAAAGGTCACAAAAAGTCATAACAACAATATATAAGTATTTATTTTTTTAATTTTTAAGCAATATGTTTGCTTAGAAAATATTTATTAATAAATAAAAATATAAACTAAGTTAATAAACCCGTACGATATTATTTCGAGGGTCTAACTGATATTTCTAAAATCATACGCCAAATAATAAAATATTAAAATTCTTCTATAAACGGCTGTTTCATCTATCGAGCGCGCACTGTATTGACTGACTGGCGTGTTAAAATTTCAATATAATACTAGTTTCACATTTGTATAAATTTCGTTTTGTATTTTTTAAAATTTAAATAAATCCATAAATATTAAATACAAATCAGACTGTACGCAAACTTTTCTAGTTCAGTGTACTTATCCTTTGGCTATGTAATAAAATAAACAAAAAAAAAAACAAATGTAAACAATGTTGGCATGCCTACAGTTGTGTACTCAACAAATACAAACAAAACAATTGTTCATGTACACATGTATGTATATTTTTGTATGTATTTGTGTGTTTGCAGAGAGCACAGAAGTGAGAGCAGAGAGCAAAGCACTTGAACCTACAATTGAGAGAGATATGGTAATCCGATTTCGATCAAACTTGGTGTAGGGCATAATGAGACTTCGATTTAGTGAATCTAGTTGCCATATCTTGATTAACAAAAAAGCTTTTTATACAACATTAATATTTTGAATAGAATATGTTATAGTGATCCGCTTTTCCCCATTTAAGGATAAGATAATGTATGGAAATGTAGGGGCCAAAGATATGTCAATAGAAGCGCTTGAAATTCTCCTATATTATCCAAACCAGATCCCCCAATAAGTACCAATTCCTATTTCTCATACATTCCGAGTCTATTGCGCCGTCTTTGGTAAAATGTGACGTACATACATGCGCAGTGAGAGCCGACAAGTTGCAGCCGTCTTCTCATTACCTACACATGGCGGGCTCTCTATATCGTGAACGAGATAACGACAGGTAAACACGCGGGCACTGCGGGCAATGCAGGGGCAATAGACAAATAACAACTGAGAGAGCGAGAGAGCGCGAGAGCCACGCGCGCACTTGCGCTCTCACACGCTGCGCAAGCAGTACGTCGGCGTCACAGGTAAAATTCAAATGTTTTTGCTGTTGTAACGAACTTTTGCCGATCGCTTTGGTTGCAACAAGTGCGCAGGTGCGAGCGAGACATGCCGATTGACGCCAAAAGAGAGACAACAATAGAGACAAATTGCCAGAGCTGGAGTTCAGAGAGCGAGAGCGAGCGGCGGCGGCCCAGAGTCGAAGCCGTCAGTTGTTCAGCGCATTTACCTGTCTGCGGACGTGTTTTCCCCAGCATAGAAACTGACGAAGTTTGTCGCGTTTATATGTGTGCGTGCGTGTAACGCTGTCTCTGCTGTGTATGTGAGTGTGTGTGTATGTTTTGTAAAGGTGTGTATGTGCTTGTGTGTGTATTCAATTAATTACAAAAGCACTCGCAATGTGAATTTAATGAAAGTCCAAGCAAAAGAAATAAAAGTATGCAAATAAATATGATAAAGCAAATGTGAATAAGTGCAGCATAAACAACGATAACGACGACAGCAACAAAAACAACAATAGCAACAACTTCTACTTCGGCAGCAGCGACAACAACAACAACAACAAAGCAGCGCAAGGTGCAGACAAGGTGAGCAAAAGATGAGCGTCGAACTTGAAAGCAGCGCAGCCCACACACATACACACACACAAGCGTACAAAAGTAAAAATTCGACAGCGAAAATATTTAATGAGCGTGGCCTTTCTACATGTGTGTGTGTGTATGTGTGTGTGCTGTGTATGAGTGTGAAAGAAATGCCAACAACAACAACAAGAACAACAACAACAGAATTGCACTTGAAAAACAAGACAAGCAGCAAGCAGTAGAAAAGGAGAAGGTGAAACAAGGATGGGGAGGAGGAGACAGCAACAGCGCAAAAAGCAAAGCAAAAGCAGGCAGGCAAGCATAGAAAAATCAGTTTACAAAACGGTATAAACGTGATTCTTTTTCCGCACGCCATGCCTGTCGCTTTAGCGGCCCCCCGTTTCCCACCCAGCCACCCATTCTAACTGCTCTCTTTCTCTCTCTATCTCCATCGCCTGCTGCTGCTGCGCATTGTCTGTGTGAATTTTCTTAAGTGGGAAAGAATTTTATATTTTTTTTTTATTTTTTTTGGCAACAATAATAATGATGGTGCTGTCGCCAATTGGCGCTGCAACTGTACGACAAAATATTTTTGTGGCAGCCAAGCCCCAAAGCTGGCTAAAAGCAGCAGCAGCAAGAAATGAAGCGTGGCGCAGTCGCTACGATCAGCCACACAACAACAACAACAACAGCAGCAACAAAAAACGCAAATCTGGCGCAATTGAGCGCGAATGCCAAACCAGAAAAACAAGCAACAACAACAATAACGACAAATCTCTGCTGCTGCCTCTGCCTCTGTCACTGCCGCTGCCTCTGCTGCTGCATAGATTGCCGGCCAGTGGCTTCAAGTTACGACAACAACAATAATTGTGACTGTAGCTCGCTCCGCTTTCGTCGTCATCGCCATCGTCATCGTCATCGCCTTTTCACTGAATGAGCCACATTCCGGTTTGGCGTCCACAATCCACAAAAGCATCCCCAAAACCCACACACAAACACAAACAACAAATAAACACACACGCGCAGCTTCAACTGCGTCGTTGACTGCGCAGCAGCAGCGCTCACAAAACATGTTCCAAGCCACGCTTCAAACAGCAACAGCAGCAGCAGCAGAGCTTTACAAAGCAACATGACCAGTTTTTGTTGTTTTATTTTATGTCGTGCGGCGGCTGCGCCTATGACGCTGCGCCTATGACGCTGCGCGTCGTTACATTCCAATCGCAACGTCGACGTTAACGCCGACGCCAACGCTGCTCTGGCAACAGGAATGTCAGGCTCAAAAAACTACCAACAACAATTGGGCAGCTGCAGTTGCTGCGCTATAGTTGTTGTTTTAGAAATTCCAGCGGCCGCAGCAGTGCAGTCAACGTCGCAACGAAAACGAAAAGTGCGAAAAGTGAAGCGACGCGACGCGTCAGCCGAACTTTGAGCTCAACTTGATTGCCTGCTTTTTTAGCCTACCCTCAAGCTCAACGCCCCCTCCCTCGCATTGTTAAACCAACTTCCCATTTTATGCGCTGAATTTTTCGTTTAGTTTCTCAACTCTTATTATTTCTTTTTACCTCCCTCGCTCTCTCTCTTGAATTGCGCTCGGCACCCAAAAAACAAAAAAAAAAAGTTGATGAACCTGCACGTTTTTTCCATGTAATGTGAGGTCAGTAACACTTTTTGTTTCCCAAACATTCATCACGCTCCGTTTGAGCTGCCATGGGAATCATTTATGACGTCAAAGTATTTGAAATTCGGTTTAATGAACTTCAGTATTTTTGGGCTTGTTGCTTGCTGCAGTTAATAAAAGGGATAAAGCGAGAGAGAGCGGAAAAGGGGAGTATCATGAGAAACTTTGGCAAAAAAAAAAAAGAAATACCAAACAATTCTTTAGCGAATATCCGGTATGCTTTTCTTACCCTACCTTTCATGATCTTTCTTTTGAGAACTTTTTTTTTTGTATATATCTTAAATAGGGCAAATAAGCTAATTTTAGATTCGTGTGAAAATTTCAAGTTTGACGGTTTTCTTTAAAGTAGCATAATTTGAATACTTGAATATATTTATTATAATGAGGGAGTACCTTTAAGATTTATGCCATCCAATTTAAACTAAAAGAATTTGTTGTGAAGAAAATGTGCTATTTTTTATATAAAAGGGGAATACAAATTTTTCCCAAAAATTGTCTCAATATAATTGTAAACTTATTTGAATTTTATTAAATTAGTTTTGGGAATTTTTTAAGAAATATCTCCTTATTTTAGGACTTTAATAAAAAACTCATTAAATTCTGCTTTTTCTTCCAATATTTGACTTAATTTTTACCGCTTTGTTTAACTAAATAATTCTCCGTAAAATATTTAATAACAAAAATTATCTCAACAAAATCGTAAAATTATTAAAATTTTATTTAATTTTTTTGGGAATTTTTTAGGGAATATCTCCTTCATTTAAGACTTTAATTAAATACTTATTAAATTCTTTTTTTTTCAATATTTGACAGCATATGACTTTATTTTTACCGCTTGGTTTAACTATATAATTCTTTGTTAAATATTTAATAAAATTGTTCTGCTTTTAATTGTTTAATCAGTTTTATAATGCAATTATGTTTATATAAGTTGTTATTTTTTTTTAAATTTTAAATTTTCTTTCTCTCCTTTAATTTAGCAATTTTCTTTGCTTTTAAAGCTTTTTTTTCACATAATTTCACATTTTAAAAGAAACATTTTAACATTTATTTAAATGTCGGCATGTTGTTATTTAAATTCTTGCCCCAAAACTTAATTGAAAATTGGCTCAGTTGATCTAACAGTAAATGCAAAATCTCTGCCACAAACTGAAAATAAATAAAAAAGAAAAAAATAAAATAAAATATTGGCACATGTTGTGAATTCTAATGGGATTCTCGGCCCAAAAACAAAGTTAAACGAAACTGAAACTGAAACCGAAACTGAAAACTGAAAACTAAAAGTTAACCTCAAAAACTAGGCGTGGTACGCCCACATTTACTAAAAAGAAAAAATCCCGGCTTTCACAATAGTTGAGAGTCCTTTTTTTTTTTAATTTGTTTTTGCATTTCACTGAGTGGCAGCAGCAGGGTAAGTTGCAGCGCGACGGGAGGAAAGCAGCTTAAGGCTAACGCCGTTGCCAATTCACATTTAAAAAAAAAAAGAATATAAAATTTATTTTTCCTGCATGTTGAAACGAAGCGTGCGAAATTGTATTTAACGCGTTGTGCCCAGCGCCAAAAAGCCAAAAGAACTCGTTTCATGTTTTTCGGGCCTAGGCCAGTTTCAGTTCATATATACATATAAGCGTATGAATGGATCTGTGGTGTTGCCTCCAAATCCCCCAAACCCTCAATTTCCCACCGCACATGCCCCCACAACTAGTTGAGCGCGTTTTGAACTGCGGGACATATGGAATAGAGTTGTGCATTTTGGTTCCCAGAAAGAAAAATTAATTTGTTGGTTCCAATTTTGGTAAACGAAAATTATTAAAAAAAAAGGAATATAAAGAGAAAAACAGGGTATTTTATTTAATCGATAAAAAAAAAACTAACATGTAATATACAAAATGAATTTAATAAAGAAATAAACAAGATAAAAATAAATATTTAGAATATATTATTTTCCAAACTCACTTTAATACAAAAAGTTTGTTCAAATTATTTTTGATAAAAGAAAATTATTTGTATAAAAAAGAAGTTATATTAAAGACTAAGAAAAACCCCAGATATTTTATTTATTTGATAAAAAAAACTAACATATGATATATAAAATAAATTTAATAAAGAAATAAATTAGATATTTTGAATGTATAATTTTGCTTTAAAAAGTTTGTTCAAATTATTTTCAATTTGATGTAAATTTTACATTTTGATGAACGTAAATTATTTGCAAAAGAAAAGGTAAATTTAAGTCCAAAAGAAATACAAAAAGAGTTTAATATATATAATATTAATTTAATAAAGAAATAATCTAGATAAAATTAAATTAGATACATATTTTGAAAATATTATTTTGCTACCTCAGCTTAATATAAAAAGTTTGTTCAAATTATTTCCAAAAGGATGAAAATTTTGAATTTTTGATGAACGAAAATTATTTCTAAAAAAAAAAGATATATTTAAGACCAAGAGAAAAACGGGGTATTTTATTAAATTGATAAAAAAAACTATAATATCTAGTTTATTTCTTTATTAAAATAATTTTATATAAAAATAAATAACATATACAATTAGAAAATATTATTTTCCAAGCTCAGCTTAACAAAAAATTTGTATAAATTATTTCCAAACTGATTCCGAAAAAACTTCATGTTGCAACCGCACCCTGTTCCCGAAAACTTTCCCACAACTCACCCCGCACCCAAAATAATTTTCTGGCATTTCAATTGTCCGCGACGTTGCGTTGTTGGGGCAAAAAATAAAGTTTATTTTTTTTTTTTTGGTTTTGTTGGCTTATTTATTTATTTTGCTTATTTTACGAATTTGTTGCCAACTTTTGCCATATGTCAGAGGTTGGTTAAGAGAGGGGAGAGGGGCGAGGCGTTGTTTGGTTAGTTAGAAAATCTCATGTACTTACATATGTAAGTACAATCATTATGGCAGAGGCCCCTCTATATAAATATTATATGTGTTTTACCAAAGGACACAGTCTGGCAAACAGGATACGTGTTTGGTATTCTTTCCTTTCATTCTTTTTTTTTATGCCACACACACACACATACTATATAAATATATATATATATATATATTATATAGATTTGCTGTGGGAACAACCGTTTGGTTTTTATGTCTTTTGTAAAATTTTATTTAATTTTTGAATCTTTTATGAAAAGTTTAATATTTGTTTTTCATGCTTGCGATTTGCATAATTCACAAAACACACACACAGGAACCAGGACACACAGTTGGCCTCCATTTTCTACTAGCGGTACCTGCAGGCGGCATGTGGCAGCGGAGGTGTGTGGGGTACAGAGGGTAAAGGGCAGCGGCAGCGGCTGCTTTGCCTGTGATATATATTTTATGAATGCAAATCCCTGTTTTATTCGGATTTGGTTTACTGTACTTGCGGGCGGCCCACACACACACACACACACACTGATAGCGAGTGCATTGTGTGTGTGTGTGTGTGGGCGTCAGTTTTTCATATTCATTTTCATTCATATCGCAGTTTCATTCATGCGCTGCATACAACAGTAAAAAAAATCCAGCTAAAAAACTGAATCTCAAAACTGAACTGAATATTTATTATTATTATGTCTGTGACTTCTTTACCCCCCCCATCCAGCCGCTTCAAGCTGCCTTTTGTGTTTCCCATTTTTATACCAAAAATATATAAAAAAAAAAACAATTTACAAGAAATTATGTTGCCTCAGGTTGATACCCTTGGGGAAAAGTTTTTTATATAAAAAAAAATAAATTTAGATTCAACTAATAGTTCATATTAATGTATTAGGATATTTATTAATGTATGTCCTGTAGATCAAATTGTTATAATAATTCTTAATTTTAGGAGATGAGTTTAATCGGCTAAGGTCACCAAAAAATCATAACATTTTTAATTTTAGTTAAATTACAGAAAAAGCCTTAAGAAATAACAAAAGTTTCAAATATTAATGACACTGACCAAGTTAAAATTTAGTTTCTAATTTTGATCAAAAATTAAAGTTAAATTTAATAAGTTTACGGTATACAAATAAATTTGGGATATCTAAAAAAATTTTCAATAGATCGTTGCCTTTATTAAAGTCATACGATCCAAGCGATTCAGATATAATGGCTAAAGCAAAAAATAAATATCTATAAGTTTCATAAAAAAAAACCTTTTTTTTCTTTTTTATTTGAAATTTAAGGCATATAATAAAAAGCTGAGAAACCCACAAAAAACCAATTCAATAATAAAATATATTTATATTATAAACATAGTATTTAAACCTCAAAACTCCTTCTGCAAAACGTTACATAATACCCCACAAAACTATACTACCCCGCCGCAAGTTTATAAAACCTACAAAAAAAAGTAAGAAATTTGTTGGCCCAGTTTCTTTTTCTTTATTTATTTTTATTGTGTGATGCGGCTTAAATGCGCTTTGCAAATATTTATGCCTGCCAACTGCTTAAAATGGTAGAGAAATATGTTTATTTTTTTTACACACACACACACCCCCCGCACACACACACCGCTCTCTCCCCTACCTTGGCTCCAGCAACAAGCCAAAAACATGCAAATTTCCAGCTCATCTGTTTTTGTTTTCTTTTATTTTTATTTTTATTTAGATTTTTATGCATAGGGAATCAAAGTTTGGTGTAGTTGGATTATCCAGTGACAAAAGAGTTGGCTTACTGCCACGCCCCCTTTTAGCCCCATATGTATATATAATAGATATATATATATATATACGTACGTTTATTCCGCGTAAAATATTTCAGTGCTTTAGGAATTTATTTTCCCTGACAACGCAATTTTAGATTTTTCCCTCTTCCACACACACACACAAACCAATTCGCTTTTATATCTACAATTCTGTTAAAGTTTTTTATTTTATTTTTATTTTATTTTTATTCAAGTTCTAAAATCTATTGAATTTTCAACTGTAACTGTGTCAGCAAGTGGACAGTCCCTGCTCCAAAAGTTTGAAAAAACATGAAAATGTTGAGCAGCTTTTGATTTGATTTAAAATCAATTATTTTATCAACTGAAATTGAAATGTAAATGTTGATTTTTTAGAAAACATCAAATATAGCAATTTGTGTTTGATATTTTTATTGAGAAATTCACATGCCATTTTTGTTAATTTGTAAAATAAAAGTTTGACTATTTAAAATAGTTTTTCTATCAATTGAAACGTATTTATTTATTTTGTGAATTTTTTTTAATTAAAGGAAAATTAAAAATTGTTCATATATTATATTATTTATTTAAATTCTGCGAATGTTATTTAAAAGCTGATTGCGTTTTTGTGAGGGTATAAAAATGATTGCTTATATATTTGGTTTGTGTTGGGCATATTAAACTTTTAAAAATGGGGCTAGGATATTTATTATTATAAATAGGATTTTTTGGGATGTATTAAAAGGAAATTAATATTTTTTTATAAACAGAATTATACAAAATATGTGTGCATATTGGGAAGACAACATATAGGGTATTTAATAGTAGTGTATAGGGTATGAATTAATAAAGAAATAATCTGAATTATATAAAATATGTGTACATATTATGAAGACAACTTATGGGGTATTTAATAGTCGTGCATTAGGTGTGAATTAATAAAGAAATATTTGAATTTTTTAATTTAGGATTTTTTATCTTTTTTTTTAAAAATTTCATTAATTTTTTAAATGTTAGTTTTGTAGGATATAAATGTTAGGAAAACTATTTAAGGAGTATTCAAAAATTGAAAATACTTATAATAATTTTAATTTATTTTAAACTACTTAAGGAGTATTCAAAAGTTGAGCATATTCATAATATTTTCATCGCACCGAAAAGATACTGTTTTAATCCCTGGAGAACTATTAATAAAGTATTTAATTTTTTTAGTATTTTGGATTTGGATTAATTAAATAGATCAAACTATTTAGCATAGATAAAAATACAATTTACAGGACATTTGTAGACTTTAGTATTTTGAATTAAATAAAGGGTGTTTTTTTTTTTTTAGAGATATAGAACTTCGAATTGAAATAAAACACATGAAAATAGTTTTAATGCCTATCAATTTGGCTTTATTGGAAATATTATTTTATGCCATTAATGGTTAAATATGATTTCCAAATATAGACAAGTCTAGAGGTCCAATTTTCATATTAAACTCTCTTTCAAAAGAATAAATTCATAACTAAATTTTGACTCCTTCCAGGGTATTTAATAATTCGTTCATTTGGTTTTAACTGTAACGCATTATCTTCATCTCATTATTAGCAGACCAATGAATTGCCAACGCAATTTTAATTGCAATTTAAAATTAATTCCGTCCGGAACTTTACATTTGACCCGCAATTACAGCGACAGATAGAAACTGTGATTATTTGCTTGTATCTCCGGTCTACCAAAAAGCTCTTCCTGGTACGCCCCGGAGCTGACAATGAGCGATATGGCAGATATATATATATATCTGTATATATATCTGTATATGGAACGCAATCCTCAACCGGCAATTGGCTCAAATCCTTCACGCTTCATCAATTCGCATTATTGTTGCCATTGTTGTAGCGCGTATGTGAAGAGGGGCTAAAAGGGAGTATAGTGTGTGTGCACCCACATTGAATTGCAAATGTGTGGAGAGGAGTAGGGGGGAGAGGTTTATCTCTGGGACGCTTTTTTTTTGGGGGCTTCTCTCTGGGCGCACACGGCGTAACGAAGACCGCGAAAATCGAAATGCTCCAAAGAGCTCTCGGCGTACTTAAGCGAATTGCGTATTTATGTGTGTAATCGCAACTCATCATTTGGACGAGGCAGGGAGGCAGGGAGGGAGGAAAAGAGGAAACGGAAGTAATGCCAGATGGCTGATGGGGTTTTTGTGGTCCACATGAATGTATTTTGGCTGTGTTACCTTTCTGGCATTACGGCAAATGTCGCGCCGCTTGTCAAATGTCGCCCTGCGATTTATTTGACGGCATTTACATATTTTTACGGGCTGCTAATGGAACACAGTAACTGTAACGGTAACGGTAACGGTAACTATATATCTGTATCTATATCTGTCGCAGTTTTAGCCAAGTTAAAGGTAGTTAACTTGAAGCTGGCTAGCAAAACTATTATTTTCATAAGCCAAGTTAGTATAAACGTGAAAACAAACATGAGTATAATTTAGTAGATTGCCTTGAGTTGGGTTGTCACTTGACGGGGTTGTCGCTGGCAGAGTTATTGTTTAACTTCAGATTTTAGGCAGCTTTATATATATATATGTGATAAAGTTACTTTTGGAAATAGTGTTAAATCAAATAATTTAGTTTTAAAGCGTAATTTTATTAACAATAAAATTTTTACTTATATAAAATAATGCAGCTGCTTGTTGCCCCTAATTAATTTTCATAAATATATAAATTAATTAATAAAAAAATGCTCGTATTTGCATAAAATTAAACCTAAACTATTTATTAAATTTATTTTTATGCATATAAATATTTTGAACTGACAGATTTCATAATTAAGCTACTTATTTACTCTAATTAAGCCTAGTTAATGATTTGAAATATTTAATTAATTTTATTTACATATTAGACAGTTCATTACAATCAATTTTTTAGCTTTATTTTATTAATTGAAATTGGAATTTGTTATGCAATTTTTTAGAGCAAAGTTTGTTTAAACTCTCAATTAGTTTTATATGCAAGCACAGCCTAAATACATTCCTACCAAAGATTATATATAATTTTTATATTTTTTTTTGTTATTTAAGTTTCGGCAGCTTAACTTTATTATATTCATAGTGTTATAAAAGTTTTATCGCTTGCGCTTTTATTTATCTTAATTAATAAGAGCAGCAACAAAGTTTATACAATGACGCCCCCGAACTCTTTGCCCAGTTTTGGTTTTATTTATTATTTTTTTTTTACCTCTTAAACCAATCTCTCTTGCTCTTTCTTTGGCTTGTTTTTAGCCAAAAGTTGTTCAACATGAAAAAAGAAATTCATTATACTATAATTTAATTTGCAAAACAATTCGCAATATTACTTATTTGAACTGTGTCTGCACTGGGAGAAAAATATTGAAAATACAATAAATATAAAACTTGTTTCATCAATTAATATAGAAATGAGTACTTCAATTTACCTCTATCTTTTATTTATATATATATTTTAAAGTAAATAAAACTAATCTCAATTGCTCCATAAATATTGTTTTAAGTTTAAAATCAAATGTTATATATTTTAAATATATTTTTTAAATTTTTATTATTATTTTATTTATTCATATATTTATAAAATAATAAAAATCAATTGTAATATATACAAAATATTATTTTATTATATAATTCATTCATTTATTAAAAAAAAAAAAAAATTTAAATTTTACCTAGTCTTCCTTATAAATGCAAACAGAATATTTTCCTTACCAGTCCAAAATTTAATTTGAACTTCTTTTTTTTCTCCGTGTGGCAACATTTCAACCAGTTGATGATTGGCGCAGATTTTGAGGGGGGAAGGGGTGTGGTCTTTTATAGAATTCGTTGTAAAGCGTAACAAAAACAAAACGTTTTATTTTTAATTAAATTGAAAATGTTTCAGCGCCTAATTTGCCAAACGCAACACAAAAATGTTGAATGATAGCCGTCTAACAATTGCTGAATTGCTAATTTTGTATGCCCTTATATATAGAGGGTATTATTATTATATTGTAAGTTATATAATAATAATATATATGGGGCAGTTATGGCCTAAATGTGTCGGACTGTAAATCAGTCTGACAGCCAAAGCTAAGTTATATGAAATATAAATATATATTTGTGTTTGTGTTGTTAAATCTGTGAAAAGATTTTCTTCTTTGGAATCAGCAGCATTTTATCAATTAATCATATAATTGTTGTAATAGTTGCGATGAGTAAGGCATACAGTTAGGGTATATGCTATCTTCGGCATTTAAAAGATAACAATTCATTCTCTGTTTTTTTTTTTTTTTCAATAAAGCAAATCGATGTTGGGGCTTGAGTAATTTGTACAAATTGCCGCACACACACACATAAATTTTTTGGTAAATTTTCGCTGCAAAAAAAGCTTTAAAAAATAAATTTAGGAGTGCTATTTAGAGGCGAGTATCACCGACTTTGTAACACCCTATGCCCAGTTCAAAATTCACTGCGCTGCTTGGTAAATAATTAATTTTATTATACCCTTGTTTTTTAAATGATTTCTGTGCTTATTATCAGTTAATTATGAAATCAAAAATTTAAAAATAATAAATATAATAGAAATTTACATAACTTATTTAGATGTCCCTAACTCTTATAGACGCCAAGACAGAAAGTCAAGGCTTTTAATGCACAAAAATAATATAAAATTCTATTGCCAGTTACATACATTTACCCAATTTAATAACACCCTTTTAAGCATTTTAAAAGGGTGTAAAAAAACACAAAAAAACAACAAAAAAGTGGCAGCGTGGAAAATGCTTTTCATTTTGACAGCTCGCTGAAAACAGAAGCTAATGCAGCAGTAAGAAATACAAGCAAATTTTCTTGGCGGCGTTTTCCCATTGCCAGGCCACTTATTGATGACCTCCAAGAAGCAATCGAAGCGTATCGAATCGAATGGGAGCTGGAGAACTGAGAACCAACAGAACCAACAGTCAAAGCAATGCGGCGTATACGTGATGTGATGTGGCCTCCTTTTGACTAAGTTCTGAGCTCTGTGTTCAGTTCTGTGTGCTCGGTTCAGCGAATCGTTCACTCATTTGTGCATTCATATATAGCCATTGACAAAGCTGTCAGTATGTATTGATTTATGAGCATAAGTTCTATACAATCTTCCCGCCGTCTCTTACTCCTAACACACTTCAACGGAAACAACTCATTCAAGTTGCCATAATTTGTGGCACTCTCTACAGGAATCCTGCCTAATGACACTCCACAAACAACAGCAACAATAATGTGGCAAGCATTGTTAGTGAACATTTAAAAGACAACGCGTTTCCTGGCTTAGTTCTCAGTTCTTAGTATCTAATTATGTAACTGTAGTTATTACACTCAGAGAAAAAAGAAAATATAATTGGTTGGATTTTCTGTTATTGCATATAGGTTGAATAACATTATTTAATAATTTTCAAGTATTTTTAGTTTATTGTATAGATAATATAGTGAAGGCTTTAAGCATTAATTAGAAGTAATTTATAGACATAAGCTAATCTAATTGCGATTAGATTGGTTTCATTATTAATCCAGAGAGGTAAATAATCGAATTTTTCAATAATCGATAGTTGTCTGTTTTAAGAGATTAATAACAGAAGTTTAAATTGAATTAATTGGTGCTTAAATAGATGTGCGAGCATATTATGCCCTGTTCTCACAGAAAAATAGAGTATATATACCTGCTAAATATGAAGATTTTTTAAACACATTTATAGCTATTTATTAAATAGATCGAGATTCAACTAATTGATCAAAAAATAGAAATAATAAAAATTAATAATAAAATATATTTAAATAGAATAATTAATATTGGCAAGGATTTTATTTTTCAAATTCCAAAAAATTACGTCGATCCAGCTAGATTTTCACAATTTAAAATAATAAATATAAAATAGGATAAATAAAAGTTCATTTGGACTTTATAGTGAGCTTTATACGCTAATAAAATTGAAAAACATTTTTTTTTATTTTCCTTATATACAATCTGTCTAAAAAAATTTAGTAAGTTAAAAAAAAAATTAAAATTAAAATATATAATAAAATCAAACAAAATTCTGAAATTTTTAATTTTTATCATTATCGCTAATAAAATTTAAAAAAAGAATTTTTTTTTTATTTTTTTTATATACATTCTGTCTGGAGCAATTTAGTAAATTCAAGAAAATAAAAAAAAATGTTTCTAAATTTTATTAGCGTATAAAGCGCACTATAAAGTCCAAATTAACTTTTATTATAACTATTTTACCGTTACCGTTACTGTGCAATTTAGTTAATTAAAGAAAAATTAACTCTTAATAAAATATCTAATTAAATAAACTAAAATTCCGAAATTTTTAATTTTTATCATTATCATTAATAAGTAATAATAATAACGAATTTTTGTTAAATCAAGTTTTTACTAGTTTCATTGAGTTCTTATCTCAATTATAATTAAATAAATAATACAAATAAATACTTTTTAAGTAATAAATAATAATAATAAAAAATTTATTTAAAATTACAAAAATCTATTTTTTTTAGAGTACAAGTTTTTACTAGTTGCATTTAAATAAATATAAATTGAATAAATAATGCAAATAAATACACAGGTTTTAATTTAATGTGCATTTCAATAATTTACTCAAGTTTTCTTTGAGTGTATCTATAGCTGTAAATGTGCAAATGTTTCAGTGTATGTACATATAATTTGTTATTATATCGTTTTTGCCTTTTGTCTTTTTTCCCCACTGTCAAGTTCGCAATTTGTTGTGTTAACCGCACATGCTTAACACGCAAATAATTGAGATGATGCTACGTCTTTCCCCCCCTTACAGCCACGCCCTCCGCCCGCCCACCAAACATGCTTTTAACCAACATTTTTGGGGCAGAGAACAATGCCAATTGTTGTTTGCTGAAGCGTGTGCATATTGACTGTCTTTAGTATGTACAGCTACAGATACATTCAAGCAGCAGATACAGATACATATATACATAGATACAGATGCAAAATACAATTGCTGGATGTACGAGTATGTATCTGTGAACGCAACGGTGCTGATAATTTGCCAAAGCTAAAGCTAAAGGCCCCAAACGTGTTGTTAGCCATTATATATACAATATATATATATATATATATATAATATAGGTATATATATCTATAGGTATATAATGATATTGTTGCTTAGTTGCATTTCAATTTGGATACATTTTGGAGGGTCTGGTTCGAGGTTTTACATTGGATGCCACAGCTATTTTAATTAGTTTGTTGGCTGCCTCAATCTCTCTGCCAGGTGCTATATTCACGCTCTTGTTGTTGTTGTTGTTATTTGTGACATGCACACACCCATACACATACACCCACACACTACACACGCACACCCACAAAAACACATTTACGCATTTTAGGCCGACGGCATTTGACGATATGCAAACAACCAAAATGCACACAATTTTGTGGCAAATGCTGCCATTCTATGCCCCTCTAAATAACCACAAGCGAAATATCATTTGTAGCTGCATAAAGTGTTAGCATAGGGTATGCTAGACTTGAAGAAAATTATAAAAAAAATAAATTAAATGTTTAACTACATAAAATATACTATATACGCTCTTAACATCGATAAACTCAAATTGTTACAAATATAATACTGCGGCGCTGCATTCAACTTAAATAATGAATAAAATTAAAGTAATTAAATCAATTTAATTTCAAAAGTTTATCACTTATTAAAGTATAAAATGCATTTTTATAAAACTGATCAGCACAAATCAAAGATAGATTGTGAAATAAATTATGATTCGATCACAAATTTGAATTATCTCTTTTCATTTGTAGCATTCTGAATAATTTTATTGTATAGCTTAAAAATAATAAAAATAACTTTTGTTTCAACAAACCCGATCACTTAATAAAAAATATATCAAAAAATCTTAAAATTACTGCCAACAAAATATCTGCGCCTGATCTACTAAGAATTTAATTTAATTTAAAGCATATAATTATTGCTTGCCAATTGAATCTGCAATTTTGAGAAACTCATTGGAGTTGAATAATTAAAATAAATAAATAAATTGTTTACTTCCCAATATACTAAATGTGCCAAACAACAAAAGTATCAATTTATGAAATAAATTCATATTTTCTCGATGCGTTCTCGTATGGAAAAATTTTTAAATGTACTGAGTTTTCCTGTTTAAATATATATTTAAAATAAAAAAATATAATATGAAAATTTGCAAATAAATAAAATTTGAATTATCAAAACAAAAATATAATAAGCAAAATAATAAAAATATTTATTATAATATCGAATTAAAATATATTAGATCTAAACAAAACGTTGCCTTTTTAAT
Organism: Hirtodrosophila alboralis; assembly: GCA_035043045.1. Lineage (NCBI taxonomy): Eukaryota > Metazoa > Arthropoda > Insecta > Diptera > Drosophilidae > Hirtodrosophila > Hirtodrosophila alboralis. The sequence continues at coordinate 163,973 of JAWNNH010000267.1, read as the reverse complement.
CTAATATATATTAATTCGATATAATAATAATTATTTTTATTATTTTATTATTAATTTAAATTTTATTTATTTGAATTTTTGCATATTTTTTGTGTATAGTGCGTTAGTATATAATTGTTGTCTAGAATGAGAATTATTTAAATAAATTAATAAATACACAAAGTAAATAGAAATTAGAAAAATTTTAAAGTCTATATTCGAGTTGAAATTAGTCTAAAAAAGCTTTATAAATGAATTTATTCACAGAAATAAATTTTTTTTCTGTGAATTTATTTACAGAAATAATATATTTGATTACAATTCTAAGGCCAATATATTTTTGCACAATTATTTATTAATTTTAATAAATTGTTAATAACGTAATTTTACAGGTTTTAATTTAAGTGGATTTTCTTTTAGTCTATTACAATTTTAACATATTGTAGTATAATTTCTGATGGACATATAAAACTGAATCAACTCAACATAACATTAACTATATATTAAATATTTTATTTTGCTCAACTTTTACTTTTATCCGTAGTATTTTATAGTCGTTATATACTTATAATATTGCAATCGTGTAAATTGTTTTGCAAATTTAATTTGAAATATTTGATTTAAAATATTAATGCACATTAAAATGCATTCAATAGCGACTTTAGATTATATTTATGTGAACGGAAATGCAAATTGATATGCTGAATATGCATTTTGACGGCTTCTACACACACTCTCTCTCTCTCTCGCTTTGTCAGTGAATATAATTAAAAAACAGTTTATAAAATGCAAAAATAATAAACAAATGCAAAGTGTAGCGCATTATTATAATTTAAATAAATATATATATACTATATAAATGTTTATATATCGCATAGTGTACGCAGCCCAACTAAAGCCAAAGTCCAAACAAAAGCTTAGATAAAAACAACAATTTGTGGTCACATATGATAATTGTTGTTAGTTTTTGTTATTGTTTTTTTAGGTTATTGATATATTTATAGACTCAAATCCAACTATAAATGTGGTTTTATAATTTGGTTCGTTTGTGGTTTGCCCCTTGTTTTTAAGGATATGTGGGATATGATTTTTTTATTATGGAAACTAAGTTCTCTGTCTTTAGTTTATTATTTCATGCGCTTTACAATTTTGGCATGCAAATAAATATTTTTTTAAATTATTATTTGCAATGCATTGCAATTTAAAGCAACAATTTTATTTTGTTTCTAAATAAAAGCGTTTTTTTCGTGATAAATGTATAAGCTTCTCCATGTTTATTGAAAATATTATTTCAATTGCATTGTCCCTGTCAATTTTTCTTGAAATGACAAACATTTAAATATCTAATTAACAAACTGAAAAAAAATGAAGAAAGTATTGACAGAGTTCTGCGAGTTTATTAAATACCTTACAGGTCCAATAATTTTGAATTTATAGCATAACTCTTAATAGAATAAATTGTCAAATTTAATAATATAATTACTGATAATGATAATTTTATATCTATTTTATATATTATTTTATTTAATATTATATTATAATTTTATATCTATTTTAAAGCCAGCAAAACAAAAATTCAATATTTAAAATTTTTCATATTATACAAACTTGGAGTTTTATAATCGTTTAAAATTCAAATGTAGAGTTTTTAATTATTAAAAATGTATTTCAAAATCTTAAAATACTAAAAAATCGAATATTGTTTTTTCTTTTTAAATAATGCTTATTTAAACTTGATGTAAACACGATATTCTTCAGTACTGTTCTAACTTCTGTGGAGTTTTTACTCCAAAAAGGATTAAATAAACATTTAAAAATATAGAACAATGTTAAATATTTAATTGTTATGATTTTTTGGTGACGTTAGTTTGCTAGGAGATGAGTTAAGTCGACCTCGAGTTAAATATTAAATATATAGAGTATTAAAGAGGGTTACACAGAACTACAATGTTTTAATATTTCCCTTCAATTCAAATAAGTAACTTAGCATAAAATTCAAAATAAAATTTGCCTTTGCAATAAATGTTTTATTTAAAATCAAATAAAAGCTTAAAAATAAAATATAATAAGATGAATATATATTGTATGTGTTAAATATTGCTTTTTTTTATATTTATATTTATTTATTTGCAGGCACAACGCTTGAATTACTTTTTTGTCAACTTTTATTCTTTCTTTTTTATTTTTTGCTTGGCATTTTATGTGTGTGAATTTTGATTTGTATGCATTTGACACGTTCTGAGAAATTTCTTTCTTTTTTTATTTTTGTCATTGAATTGCATTGAGTTGCCGAAAAATGCGACGTGCCCAACAATATTCGAATTGTGGTGCCTTGAGAGCTGGCTGAAAAGAAAATATTACGCATACGTCACGTCAGCTGCAAAAGTTTTTTTTTTCCTTTTGCCAATGGGGGATTATGCATAAGCCAATTGAGTTGATTAACTTGTTGGGCCATTAAAAGTATACCCCAAAGAATATTTAAAAAATGCGCGACCAAAGTTTGCCAATAACCACAAAAATACACCAAGGAGCAACAAAAATGCGGGCAAACTTCAACCAAAAATTTGCATGCGAGTATAAAAACCGAATCGATCTACTTTTGTCAAACTGTTTTGTCATTGTTGTTGATCAAAATCAGCTCCAATAGGGTATTACAATAACAACAGCAACAGGGCGAACCAATTTCCCTTCTGAAGTCTCGAGAGAATTTTCAACTTTATTGTTTAGTTGTTTGGCAAATATCTGAGAGAAGAAGCAGCAGCACTTATCACATATGTGTATAACCATAAATGCACAGAGTGGAACACCACAGATATACACACACACACACACACACACACACACACTGAAAGTATTCCCTTTGGAGCCCTTGTATCCAAGCTGGCCACACTTTAAGCCATGCAGAAAACTTTTCATACAGTTTACAACAAAAAAGAAAAATATACAAGAAAATAAGTTAAAATTTTAAAATATTAATATTTCGACTGATTTATACTCTGTTTAAATAAATCAATTTTTTTGGGGATACTTTTAGTAGTATAAATTTAATTATAATTATAATGAATGGTTAGAGCTGTTTTGAATATCAAAAAAAAATAGAAATACTATTCAAAGCCTCACTTGACTTAATTTTTTAATAGATTCACAAATTTTTTTTAACATTTCTGATGCACAAAATCCATTGATAGTATTTTGGAATATAAGAAAATCAAAAATTTAAATAACAATATTTTTTTTGAACCAAGTTAAACTTGTATCAAAATCCATTCGAATATAACGAAACCAAAAATATAAAATCATAATTTGATTTTTTCCAAGTTAAACTTCTATTTTTTTTTTAACAAACGATTAAATTTTTTTATATAAAAATTAAACTTGTATTTTTTTTTTTGTAAAATAAGGGAAATATTTTATTAAAGCTATTGAATATTTTTTCACATAAAATATAAATGAGCCTCTAATCTTTAAAACTTTAACTAATATCTTGTTAAAAATATTACTAAAAACTCAATTTAAAAATGGAAGTCTTAATTACAGAAAGAATGAAATAAACAAATAGATAAGAATATTTTTAAAATATGTATATTTAACTAAATAGAAATAATAGACAGAAATAAATAATAGAAAATAATAGAAAGCACTTTAATTTTTAGATTAATCTAAGCACAATTTTTTCATTTTGAGTGTAAAATTCTTAACTAATTAGATCAATTTTTTAAGCTGTAATTTATGAAACCTACACAAACCCTATATACACATTAGTGCACTTTAAAAACCAGAGTATACAAATATATATAAAAAAAAGAGTAGAAAATGCTGACAGGAAACTTCCAATCAGAAATGAATTACTTTGAACTGACTGAAAAGAGACGAGGCATGATTGCTGCAGACTCTACAGACTTTTTGGGGCACGGAAGTGCGGAGAGTGCGGCAAGACCACAGTGTCAAGTTTAAGAAGCCATGAAATAACATTAATTTGTTGCAAATTCGCTTGCCAAGTTTTTAAGTTGAATTAATTTGATTAGCTTATCGCTCGTTCAAAGTTGAAACTTCATCAGCATTTTGAGCTCGAGTGGATGAGTGAAGAGGGGGCGAATAAGTGGGCATGACAGGGACTTCCCTCTCTTTCTCTGTGTGCGTATGTGTGTCCTTGATGACAAGGACCTGAACCTGGACTTGCAATTGTACAAGGAATTGGCAAAAATGCGAATTGTGGGCGATGTGTGTGCGTGTGTGTTTGAGGGGTGTGTGCCGTGCCACATTTACGACAACGACAATTCAAATTTTATTAGATTACATGAAATTTATGTGGCAATCAATTTACAAAAAAAACCTTGTCTAGCAGCTGGGAAAAGCGAGAAAAAGAAAGCAGGGCAAGTGAAATGCAAATGACGAAGGACTTGGCAAACATTTTAATAAAGAAATTTTTGGGTCAGTTTTTGTTCAACTAAATAAGTCAAATAGAAACTGAGTTTTGGCATAAAGTAGCTAAAAGCCAGATAAAAATAGAGAAACGAAAGAGATGGCAAATGTGGCAGCATACGAGGCAGAGAGAGAGACAAGAAATATATATATTTTCAAATATTTTTTTAATGCGGCAAGTGCTTGAAATTGATAAGGTTGTTAGACTACAAATGTGTATAAATGTGTGTGTGTGTGGGTATGTATTTTTTATGCATTGTTAGCAGCCACAAGCCAGACACACACCCACACATACACAACCACACACACCCATACACACACACACAGTATAATGACAAAAACCGAAGCACACAAAAGCGAGATGGTAAAATGGAAATACAAATTTAAATGGTGTGGCCTTGTTAAATATATTTGCAAAGGACACACAAACAGGATACTGCAAGAAATACAAAAAATACAAAAATAAAAAAAAATACAAGAACTTAAGGATGGCGAAGATTCAATATCCTTGGCATAAGATAAATTGCAAATATGTTCATAATTAACTTTTATAAGGAAGCAGATTTTGCATATAATAATTTAATTTTCAAGCTTGAAGAAAATTTTTTTCTTTTGTCAGATATAAATCGAATTTTTAGTAAAATATTTAGCTAGTTTTTTGGCTTATAACATTTAATTGTTTTTAGATGAGAAATTCTGATCAAATGAATTTTTAACAAGCTTTTAGTTGTTGAAAATGTACGAAGAGTATATTTAAATGAATATTAAATTTTTTAATATTATATATTAATTTTAGCAAGTATTTTCTTTAATGTCTTAAATTTAAATTAAAATTTTTTTTTTTTTTTTTAAGCAGACTTTATTTATCTTTTTTTTTAATTTGTTTTGTTTTTATTATTAACCAGACTTAATTTTGTAAAATTAAATGATAAAATCAAAAAAAAAAAAATTATTTTTTTTTGGCAACTTTTATATGAGTCTGTAATAATATTAAAAATAATTTTATAATTTAAACTGCGTATAATGTGGACTTTTTTCTATGCTGTCAGGGGTTAATAAATTTTTTAAAATTAATTTATCCATTTTATCGAATATAAAAATAAATAAAAAAGAAAATTAATTTTTGTTCAATAAATTTTTTGTTTCTTTAGAAGGGGTATTAAGAATGGAACTAATTTCAATATTTAATACAATTCAAATGTACTTATATTATAAATGTGTATATCTCTCAATCGATTCAATTACATATTGAATACAAAATTTACAATATCCTCTGCTTAAAGGGCACAAAATATTGTTTAACTATTATCCAAAATATATTATAAATATCTCTAATATCTCTAAAAGACAAATTGAATACAAAATTTACAATATCCTCTGCTAAAAGGGCATCAAATCAAACATAGAGCAAAAAAAACCTGTGCTGTCAAGCGTCTCAAATATCTAATGATTGTTTGTTTATTTGTTTTTGCATACATTCTTAGCTTATTTTGAGTCTCTGTTTTAACATGTTTGTTTGTCATTTGCAGATTGGCTGAAGCTCTAACGTCATGGTATGAAGGAGCCGGCGAACACTTTGGATGATATTGTAAGTGCCATATATATGTAACTCTAAACTAACTAAATTTAAAAAGCAACATCAGACGAACAGAGAGACCTCAAATGGGTTTGACAGTTTTCACAAAAAATAAGTAAAATATAATAAATGCAATTGAGGTGGCAAAAATCATATCATAAAGTCAAATGTAAAGCAATCTAAATAAAATTTCTGTGTGTTGTGTTGTGTTATAAAGGGTTAAGGTTCAAATTTTTGTTAGGAAGCTATAGAAACGCAACATGTGACACCAACAACAACAGCTACAACAACAACAAAAGCTAAATCTAAACAAAGCTCTGCCAGTTTTTGGGCGTCAAAAGGTTTTTTTTTTGTGAAACATTTGGTAATTGTTATGTAAATGAGTTTTACAATTTTTGGCTCAACGAAAAGGTCAAAAAGCGCGACAAAGGACGCAAGAGTGTGGAACGCAGGATATATACAGGAAACAGAACAGAAGAGAACAAAACTGAACAACAATACAGGACCTCACAGAACACAGAACACAGAAACTGAAACTGAAATTCAAACAGAGGCACAACTTCAGTCAGTCAGCAGTTTTTTGTGGTTTTTGCGGCTGACGACGACGACGACGATGATGATGATGAGCAGCAAACACACGCCGCCATACACCTGGAAATGTAGACGCTTTGTTATACCCTGTAATTAAAAAACGTTGTTACAGAAAAAGGGAATATAATATTTGCGGGAATTTTTAAACTCCTAATTAAATTATGACTATGAAATTCTGTTTTAGAATCGATAGTCAAATAAACCTGAAAATGTAGGTGCTTTGTAATAACCTGTTATTAAAAAAGTTGATGTAGATAAAAAGAATATAATAAATGCAGGAATATTTGATTCCTTAAATGATGTATATTCTGATTTAGAATCGATAATCAAAATTGCTAAAAAATAAGTTTTCCGCTAATTATTGTGAATTGAAATCAATTTTAATTTCAAGTGAATTAAATCCGCAAAATTTGGTTAAAATTTAAAATGAAAAGAAATTCACAAATTTTTTCGAAGGTTTAAAACAATATAGTCATTTAGAAGATAATTTTAAAATCTGTAAAAGCTATTTATGTTTTTTGACTAGACAGAATGTTATTTTCTATTTTATTTAATTAAATAATATTTTAAAAATAACTGATGCGTATTATAGCCGAATATAGCCAACGAAAATTATTTTTCTTTAATTATTTTGCTCAAGCTTGTGAATTGAATTCCATTTTAAGTTCAAGTGAATTGAATCCGCAAAAGCTGGTTAAAATTATAATTTAAAAAAAATTCATTAAATTTTGCCAAAGATGGAAGACAGAACAGTTTTTCTGAAGAAAATCTTAGAAACTATCAAAGCCATTTATGATTCGCTAGTAGACTCAATGTTATTTGCTTTTTAGCAATATTTTATTAAATAAATTTGTAAAAATAACTGATGCAAAATATAAATGAATATAACTAAAAGAAAATGATTTTTCCATTAATTATTTTGTTTAAGCTCACGAATTGAATTCCATTTAAATCCGCAAAATCTAGTTAAAATTAAAAATAGAAAGAAATTCACAAATTTTGCCGGAAGCGGAAACAAATCTTAGAATCTATCAAAGCCTATTTATGATTCCCAGCTAGACCCAATGTTATTTCCTTTAACAATAGTTGATTAAATTAATTTTTTAAATAACTGCTGTATAATATAACTTTATTGTCAAGTGTTTTATCACAAAATGTACCATAAAAGTTTTTTTTAGCTCATTTTCTAGTATAACAGCAGCTAAGAGTTCATTTAACTTATTTATATACATTCTAAAATGTGTGTGGAAGTTGATATCTTGAATACAGAGTATTTCTAAGTCTTAATTTGACTTTTATTTCAATTCGTTATGGTGCATGCCTCTGCATAGTAATCCACTGGCCTGTTCAACGCAAGTTCTTTATAAAATTGCAAATCAGTTTGAAAGTCAACGACAGGTTGTTTTTACTTGCCGCCGCACAATGTTGTTGTCATGGTTGCTGCTGCTGTTGTTGCTGCCACAACAAGCAAATATATAGTAACCATTTAGACTACCCACCCACACACACACACACACATACACACCCCAACACACACACAACACCGCCATCGCCGCCTGTTTCCGCCTTCCGTCTGCGTCACGTTTCGTGGTGTAAACATACGAATTTATATGACTGTATTTAGTAATAAAGTTGCTTGTCATTGTTGTTGTTGTTGTTGCTATTGTTGTTGTTGTTGTTGCAGTGGTTTTTGGCCAAAAGTTTTTTGGTTGGTTGGGGGCGTTAGCGACAACACATACGAAAGTTAATAACCGTTTAGCAAGTAAGCAAAAAAAAAAAAAAAAGTCTTGCAAAAATTCTTTTTTTTTTTTTGGCGGGATTACAGTGAAATTTTACGATTATGTTATTTTGCTAGCATAGTCAGGTTTTTGGTATTTTGGCCAAAATTTTAATGACTGTGTATATAGTATAAACTTACTTATAGTATTATTATATAGTATAATGCGCTTGCTTGGGATTATCAAATTGATTTCATTTTATGCTGCATACTTTTGTGCATAACTAAGAGAGATGGAGAGAGCGGGAGCGAGGGACAAGCTACTTATTAAATAATTTAATCATAGTTTCTAAAACTTTTTGTTTGTGTCTGTGTTATTAAAGGAAAATTTAATTTGAATTTTCTAAACTTGTTTGTGGTTGCTTTAATTGGTGTGAAATATTTCGCATTAGAGACACATCAAAAGCTTATGACTCTTGAATAATAGAGTCATATGTTTCTTAAAATTATGAAGTAGCCTTTTGTTTTAAATTAAATATTCCATTTTCATTCTAAAATACGCCTTAAACTTTCACATAGTTTTAGCAACAAGTTTTGCCTTATAATTTGCTTGCCAAAGTTCAGCAAAAGCTTAAAAGTCTTAACTTATATACCCAATTAAAATATAACAAGCTTAGAAATGAGCACAACAATAGTTGTTGATTAAGAAATACCCTGTATTTCAATGGGCGGCATTTTCAACATATGCTGCAAAATATTAATTCTTAAATAAATGTTGTTTTTTTTATGTAAACTTTATGAAATTTTCTGAATTTTGATATTATATATTAGTTTAAATTTTTGTTGAATATTAACAATTTAAAAAAATTATTTTTAAGGTTTTAAATCAATTTTAACTAAGCTAATTCAACTGTTTATAAATATTTATTTATTTAACAATGCTTATAACTTTATCCTGCTCTTTTTACACATTTTATTTTAAAATGTAATTTTACATATTTTAATTAATTATTGTAGAACTTTTAACACAAAAATATTATAAGCTTGCCAAACTCAAAAATGAATTTATTTTTTAAATAAAATGAAGCTTGAAAACTACACAGACACAAGTGCAAAGAGGGATAGAACAAGGATATATGTAAGTTTATATATAAAACAAACAAATAAATTTTCATATTCCTAAAAACAAAAGGATTGAGCATGTTGTCAGCTTAATGCATCAGAGGAGAACCCAAAACTCCAATTTCAGAAATTGTGCTCTAATTGCAACTCGTGCAACATTCAAAATTGCTTTTTTTGATGTCCATTTGCCCAGAGCCACATTACCTGGCTGTCTGCTCTTCATCTAACTGTCCAAAAGGGAGCAGGGGGGGTGGTAAAAGTTTCAAATTAGTTGACAACTGTTTTTGGCATTAGTTACGCATACGCAGCGTGTTGCAGCGTGCCTGAACGATCTGTGACATTTAAGCAAACTAAGTACTACTAAATCCAGTACTGACAGGCTCTATAGTCCTGTTACTAACCGGTTACCACAGAGATAGATAGAGATACATGAAAATACATATGTATATAAGGTAAAATAGAGCAAACGAATATTTGCTAGCTTATTTCCTTAAGTGCAACGTCAGCTTGGCTGTTGGCTAAATAAATGCCAAATGCTTGGCAAAAGACAAACATAACCGCACATACAACTGTAAAGATGGTAAAGATACACAGTTACAGTTAAAGATACAGATACAGATACAGATACAGTTATGGGGTCACGCACACACATGCAGATGTGACTGAGAGGCGCTTGAAATTTTAATGCAAGGCAACCATTCTCAACGGCATATTTACATTTGAGCTCAATGTCAATTGTGTTTATAAATTAATTTGCAAAAATACATATGTACACCCAGCCAAAACACACACACACACACACACACAGGCACACACAGATACACAGAGAGACACACAGATACAGCACCCCAGTGACATTGGCAGCGATTCCCCAAAGCGTCAAGCAGGCTAAAATATAAAATAAAAAAAAATATATAAAAAAATGAGAGAAAACTTTTGTAAGAGTTAGCGAAATTTTGATGCTCTTTCAAACAAGTTAATTAAAATAAATAATTTATTAGAGTTATGCATATATTTATCCTGTCTATAAAATCTTATTTTTTATAAAATATTTTTTAACTCTATAATTTTAATTTATTTTGTAGAACTCTGATTTTTTGATTAAAGTATCAAATTAAATAAATCATTTATTAAAGTTATGTGTATATTTATATTGTTAGATTCTTGAGATATTTTGTCTATAAAATCTTGTTTTTTATAAAATATTTGAACTCTATAATTTTTATTTATTTTTGAGCATTTTGATTTTTTGACTAAAGTATCAAATCTTTCTTTTCACATTTAATATATCGGTTTTTTTCTTTTTATTATTATTTTATTATCATTTTTAATTTGCACTTCAATAAAGAATTTTTTCGCTAACCAGTTTTTTTTAATTTAATAATTCTCCGACAATTTTCTCTTGTCCATTTTTTCCAAACTTTTTTTTCAAACTTAATATTTGGTTTTTTCTTTTTATTATTTTATTATTATTTTTATTTTAACAAGTTTTTTTTTTAAATTTAATAGTTCAATTTTCTCTTGACCATTTTTATTTATTTCACATTATTTTTAACTTTATTGAAAAAACTATGTTAGCAAGAATTTTTCTATTAAAAAAAATTTATTTTTTTTCAATTTAAATTTGTGTTTAAAAAGTTTTTCTATTACTTTGTAAGCCAAAGTTGAACTGAATTTGCAACTGGCATAATTTTAAGATAATGCAACAGGCAACTATAATTTCTATATAGTCATCCAATCCATTTATATATGTATGTGCTGAAGGGGAGATTTTTTATTTAAAATCTAGGATACTAATTTTTCAACAGGACTGGGAAAGTCCATCATATAAACTCATTTAGTTATACTTTTTTACCGAAAATATATCTGTTTTTTATCGTTACATTCTTAATAACATAGTAAAAATACCCGCTGCAAGGGTATAAAAAGTTAGAGTATGATGTGCTGCTGCTAAACAAGTTCGTCTTTTGTTTAGAGGCCACATGGCAAAGAGGAGCAGCTGCAGGCGGGCTCAGATGAAGGGGGGTGGTAGGGGTAGGGCATGCAATGTTGGTGCCACTGTCAGACATGTGGAGTGCGTGTATGTGTGTGTGTGTGTCTGTGTGTGTGTTGCTGGATGCCACTGCTGACCTGACGACGAACTAATGTCGCAATGTATGTTGCATGCTCTGAGTTGCTGCTGTTGTTGTTGTTGCTGCTGTTGCCGTCTGTCGCTGTGACAGGTTGTTGTCGCATGCCTTTGTCTTTGAGTCTCAGACCGAGAATGAAGCAGCCTCCGGACTCCCACGTAGCATCCACAGCAATAGAAACGGCGGCAGCAACAGCAACAGCAGCAGCAGCAGCAGCTGCCACTCAGCAGTCGTTGGTTGACTTTGCCGTAAATATTTGCGCACAAAAGTCGGCAATGATTTGCTGTGCAACAAACTGGCAGAAGAAGCCGCTGCAACGTCGCGCCGCTTGCATTGGAGTTTATGGTGTGGGTATAGCTAACACACACACGCACGCACACACACACACACACACACACACACTGCTGCAGGGTAAGGCAACTTGGCTTAGCAGTTGTTGCTGCAAAAATGACAAACGGCCGAGCAGGCGGCTAATTTGCGCAACTCAACTAAACGACAAACGCGGCGGAACAGTGGAACCCAATTAAAATATAGTCTGAAATAAAACTATGACACACACATTTATTAATTTAGTTAGCTAACAGGCAATTTGCATAGTTATAGCACACATATATTAGAAAGAATACTAAATGTGATTAGTTATTTTTTTAGTTCTGAACGGAAGAATAGTGTGAGCAGCATTAAAATAATTTTAAATTTATCATTTTTTCATTTAATATATTAAGCAAAATTTAATATATTACGCCAGAGACTATATAATACCATTTTATTAGTATTTTATAGTCTCTGATTACGCTTACTTAATTTTAAAAATTTTTTAACTGCTTTTTTTGAACAAACTTAAACGGTGTTGAACTTTTAGACAAATATGTAGGTATATCGTCTGATCAAAATTGTATATATGTATAAATTGGTATATTGAAATCAATGATAATTGCCTGCATTATCAGAATTATATAAACATTAAATAAAAAATAAATATCCAACTACTCTTCAATGTAATTAAAAACGTTTTTTAACCATTTTAAGGATAACAATATGTCCATTTTCACATCTTCAAGTGACATACCAAATTTCTGATTAATGTCTAAGTGTAATTTTAGAAATATCAGACTGAACTACATTTCAAACAACCGTTTTCAAGAACTATCAATAAAATTATAATTAATAATTTTTTGTTTTTTTTTTTTTCGATTGGAAAATTTTGAGATAATTTCTGAATATTACTTAAGTTTCAGGTTTTTTATTTGAAGATGTAAATAAAAACAGGACACATTTCGTTCCCTAAGCACATTTGTCATATAATGTCATCAGCAGCCAGCAAACATTAACAGGCACACATACATATAACATTTTTAAGTAGCTGAAAATTAAATTAAAATTTCAAGGTCGTTTTCAACACATTCGCATTGCATTCAGACCACTGTGCGACGCACGCACTTCCGCGCCTTTCGCATCTTTAGCATTTGGCAATGCAAGTGAGCAAGCGCCACCCAACCCCAACCCTCTGCCAACTGCGCTGCATGCGTTGCTGAAACAGCTGCATCGGCTCGTCTAACACTTCGGCTTTAACAGCTTCGTTCGTGTGTGTCGCAGCCGTTGTTCGGCTGAGCTTCGGCTTGTCAGCCCTTCTGGCCGAAGCGAAGAAATTCAAAGCAGTCGCAGTCGCCGACGCGTTCAGTTGTAATTTTTGTGCCGTTCAGCTTTCAGTTTCAATTTTCAGTTGTGCATTGGCTGGCGCCGACGACAGTGCGAGACGACGCAAGCAACGCAAAAGCCGTAACGCTCAGCTACGTAATACACGCACTACGTAACGTAACTCGGAACGTAACGTGTGACGTTAAATTCGTGGCCGCATTTCGTGAGTTATTAAAATGCGATAAAAGCCAGTGAATCGGTAATAAAGCGCTTATCTTTGGTCGCAATTACGAGCAAATGTCGAGGCGAAAGGCACCAGGCCTTTATATATATATAGTACATATATACATACATATATATATATATATATATATATATACATAGATATCTGTGTGGCGCCCAATTATCAGGCAGTGAACCAAGCCAAGCACTGCCAAAAACCTGTACCACACCGCGTCCCCCCTTTCCGGCGTGTGTAGTCAATTGTGGCCGGGACCCGCATCTGTTACAAATGACAACGTAGCTCAGTTGATATTCTATTTAGTATTTCTGCATTTTTTTTTTTTTTAAATACCCTTGCAATGGAAATTAACGTTTTGTCACGAAATGTGTAACGCAAGGTTGAAGGCGTTTCTGACTGTCTAAAGTATATATAATTATATTCCTAAGCTGTACCAAGATTTTGTTTATAAATTTGCATAAAAAAATTAGTAAAAAAATTATGGTACAATATTTATTATCTGCTGATAGTACACGACTGAGAATCATCAGAATTGGCTTACTTTATAATATTAATGCGTTTAAGAAAGATCTCTTATTTATTAATTCTTATAATCTACATAATTGATTGAATTAAATAAATAAAATAAATTAATTAAATATATTAATTAACTGTCCCATAAACTAGTCAATTTTACACCTATTAATAGACAAAAAAGAAATAACTTTGGCACACTACTTTCTAAACTAAAATAAAATAATAAAAAAATAAAATAAAATAATAAAAAAAATAATAAAAAAGATAATTAATTAATTTAAAAAAATAAAAATCTTTCTACAACTATAATTTCTCCCGTGATAGCTGCTCCTCCTATAAAATCTCTTTTTATTTATATAATTTATTAATTTGGACCTACAGATGGCTTAAATGGTCAGTTTGAAATAAATTATTTAAAAACACAAAAAAAAATCAAGCAAATATATCTTTTATTTTCCATTGGAACATTCTATAGAAAATTTTGTTGTTTGCATTATTATATTACAGATATTTCAAATATTATATATTTAAAACTGTTTAATCAAATTTAATTAAAATTGGAGTCCCACAAAATGTAGTTGTAACAGGAAAAATCGTTTTCAAATTGAAAGTTCAGTTGTTATATTTATTTTATATTATTATTATTTTAGTTATTTTATTTATTTTATTTTAGAAAACTCAGCAGATCTTAATTTATATAAGCCAAATTTTATAAAATTCAAACTACAAACTAAAAGCTAAAGCTAAAAGAAGAAACTCTCAAAAATTGAGCTGTAAGCAAAATCTTTTTTTTTTTGTTTAATTATAATTATCAAAATAAGAGCATTATGATCATATAAATGAACTATAAAAAAATCTCTTCATTATTAAATTTTCCATAAACAAAAATACCTTTTTCTTGTAGTTTTGCCACAGCAACAATTTGGCCTACTATTCTAGCAAGTGTATTAAAATAGTCGCAAATAATTTTTTCCCTCTCATTATGATTTTATTTGGTTGTATTTTTGTTTTGTTTAGGCTTTTTTTGCTATTTTTCTAGTTTTTCTAGCTGTTGCTTCTGTTTTGATGATATTTTGCGATCCGTCACATTTCCATCTTTCAGGTCGCTTGGTCTCATTTTGGTTTCTGCCCCCAAATGTATGCTGTCATTTGTGTGTCGCTCCATTTTAGTTAATAGTTGTCTACGTGTGTGGCATATTACACACATTAGTGTGCGACCCACACACACTCACACATATATACACACAGAGACACCTTAGCCGGCCTGTTTGTTTTTCTTTGCCTTCTTGACTTTGCTTCCGCTTGGTGTATCTCTAAAACATTCAAAGTATCTTACGGATGTGCCACTTGCCACGTGTAACGCTCAATGGGACTGTACGTGCGTGTGTCTGTGTGTGTGTGCTACTTTTGGGTGTTTATGACATTTAAATCAATATTGTAACACGTCGCCAGCCTACCCCCTTGGTACACCTTCCCCCCTTCCCACCATTTGCTTGGCTGCCTTCGAATCGCTGCAATTTGCACAGATTTTGTTGCTGACTTTTCAAGTGTCGCGAACGCTCTCTGCTCGCATTGCAAAATCATAGAATAGCTGTCAGACCAAGTTTCACCCCTACCAAGAACCACCTACCCCCTCTCATCACCCTCTGCTGTCCTGAATTTGCTTAATGAGCGCAATTTTCAGTGCAGCTACGCCGCAATCGCAATTGCAATTGCAATCGCGCTCGCACTTATTTAGCGCTCATACGCCTCGTGGCCCCCAAAGCCAACCTGGCAACAACATTTGGCTTACCAGTGGCAGAGTGTGGGGTGAGGGGGAGGGGTGTGCCTGGCTTGGTCGCCTATTCCTGTGGCTTTTGTTTTAACGTTGACCTCCTGCAGCTTCTGCTGCGCCTGCATAAATTATGTTGTTCCCGTGGTCTTTTTGTTTATATGCCCCACACACACCGCTCTATAATTTCTAATGCAGCTGATGCAAGGATAATACGCAGAGTTACCTGTTTTTTTTGTGCCCAAGTCCTGCCAACATTTGCAGCGTCTGTTTTTACGCTCACTTGACTGCATCACAGTTGTCCCCGTCCGTGTCCGGGCAAAAGTTGCGGCATTTTAATTTGTTAAGTGTGCGACGTTCATGTACCGAGTGCCACTGGGACCAGGACTAGCCAGGACCTCGCACTAGCCAGGTGGCAGACCAGCTCCAACCCACAAAAGCTGCCACAATTCTATTTACATACGTGCAACTGTTGTTGTTGCACCACAAGGCAATAAAAAGTGTGCAAAACTATTTTGCAAAAATTTGTTGTTTTGGGCCAACTCAAGTGCTCAACTCGTTGGCCCTTTTTGAACCGCTCTTGGCCAGCTTTAAATGTTGGCAGTACATCACATCCACATTCTGGACACGCCAATGAATTTCTTAATTAAGCTTAATGTGCAATTTTGTGCCACAGGCTGGAATGCAAAAGTGTGTCCTTTTTGGTCCTGTTCCTGGCTACAAATTGACCAAGTGAACAACACGTTCATTTCATTTGAATTTTTCGTTTAAGCCAAGTCAAATGAAAAAATTAAAAAACACAAAAGCATCTGCCTCAAAATTACGTTAAATGCCACTCCACATGCTGAGAGTGTGTGCGTGCGTGTGTGTGTGTGTGTGTGTTGGGTCCTTAAGGAGTTGGCCGAGCCATAAATATGTACGCAATATACTCGTATCTCTGGCCCATTAATTTTAAACATTTTTACATTTACGGCCAGTTGGCCGGCCCAAAAAGGTTTTCTAATGAAAAAAGTTTGCTTTTAGGTTAGCCAGTTAATTGCATAATTTGTGCTAAGCCAAAGGTTATTTACCTTCAAATAAATAAATAAGATACAGATCATATAACAGGCCATAAAAAGCGCAATGTTTAAATAAGTTGAAGATCATATATAAAGGCATATTTGATGGCATAGCTTATTAACAGGGAAATTATAGTAATTTGAGTGAAAAGTTAATCGTAATTTTTCAATTCGTTACATTTATTAATGATATTTTAAACGACATAGTTGAAATTGGCGATAAATTGGTAATAAATAAATTTAGCAAGTCTTTATAGGGTTTTTATAATGGAATCAAATATTTAAATTATAACTCTTGTATTCTTAGAACAATTTGCAGTCGTTAATATCAGCATAAATTCATATTTAATATTTTATTTTATCGATTAATTATTACGATAAGTTTTTCCTTTTTAGTGTGACCCTATTTTAATAATGTTTACTCTTGATTCAAATTGTTTTTATCAATAGTTTTAGCTGCTTGATATTAATATTCATTTTGTTTATGTATTCTATATGTTATTAATAACTTAATTCTGTTATCTACATCTAAAAATAAATTTTAAAAAAAACTATAAATAAAAATATAATTAAAATAAATAATTGAACTCTTTGTCTTCCGATTTCTATCACACTTATTATAATGATAAAAAAAAATTAGTAAACTTTTTTAATAGTTCAAAATAGTACAAATAATCGAAAAATAAACTAAATTTTAATGGTATTAAATGCGAACTCAAAACATTTGCATCCAATCAATAAAAGAATCAGTAAACTTTTCAAATGGTTGAAAATAATAATAATCGACCAATAATTGAAATTTTGAATCCAATCAATAAAAAATCAGTAGACTTTTCAAATAGTTTAAGTTAGTTCAAGTTGTTAATCGAAAATTAATCGAAACTTTGATGTTTTTAAATGAGAACTCAAATCATTTAAAATGCAATCAAAAATATCCCATTTTTCCAAAAAATTTCTAAGAATTTTTGATTAAAAATAATCTATAATTTGATGTTATTAAAATCAAATCATTTGCATCCAATCAATAAAAGAATCAGTAAACTTTTCAAATAGTTAAAGTTAGTATAAGTAGTGAATCGAAAATTAATCGAAATTTGGATGTTATTAAATGCGAACTCAAATCATTTAAAATTCAATCAAAAATAATCCATTTTTCCCTACATTTCTTAACACTTTTTTCGATTAATCGACGAACAATTCAGTTGAATTTGAGCTCGATAACATAATAATTAGCTTCTTATCACCTGATTGAGGGAGACCCAATAGACAATAGATGCTCACACAGAGTTGAATCCATTCAAATGGCATTAGGATCAGCTGCTGCTTTGTGGGCACATTACAGTCCACTGTATTCCTGGCTCCCAGTTCCTAAACACATTTGAACTCTTAGCACTTCACTAATCTGTCCATTGTGAAACATTCCGAGTGGGCGGAATGGTCACTTCATAACTGTTTCTTTAGGTCCCACAGCGTGTGGTGTGTGTGGTGTGTGGTGTGTGTTTGCTGAGTGTGCCAAGTGAATTTACGAGCAAAGGACACAGACACAGACACACTTTTTTGGTCACTCATGGTCACTTGGCAATGTTCATGGTCACTTGGCATTGGCCAATGGACATTGGGACATTGGGCATTGGGCGTTAGCCGGGTTCATGAACTTCAGTGCACAGGTTAGCCTGTTGGCCATGTTGGCCAGTTGACCAAGCCCAGCGTATTATACACCAGAGAGCATCCTTCACGATTACTTAATATTAATGACTCTCGGTTTGGCCTGTGTTCCAGCTACAGCTTAAGCTTTAGCTACAGCTCCTGCTCCTGCTCCAGTTACTCCAATTCCAGCTTCAGCTTCAGTTTTAGTTTCAGTTTCATGTCGCAAATCTGTCGTCGTCGATGAAAAAGTTTCGCTTTGCCAATGTTGTCTATGTAATGAATGCCTTTTGTGTGCGCCTTTTGACTTGGTTTACTTCAGGGAGCAGCAGTAGCAGTAGCAGCAGAGAGGGGTAAGGGGGTGGTTTGTCAAGAGGGGATTGAGGCAAGCTGAGGGTGCAGAGAGACCAGGCAACGTTTTATCTCTTAGCATTGTGTTGAATAGCCGCAACGAAGCAGATGGAAATATTTGCTTAAGCAGATTTAACTACATTAACTTAATTAAATAGGCACTAAGCAGATGAAAGACAGAGACAACAAATAACAAAGAGAAAGAAGGAGAAGGGGAGTGGGAGTAAGGGAGTGGCAACCGAAAGCTAAAATTGTGGGGCGTTGCGGGACGTTACGTTTGATTTTGTTAGCAGACGCGGCGTATGCGTGATATTGATTGATTTGGAATTACAATAAATGCCGTTGCCAGTCGCTACACTGTTGTATATATTGTCTTCATTATACTCTGTACTCGCGAAAGAATAGAAGAGTATATAGGGTTGTTTGTCTGGTTCATATAAAAAATTAAATTAAATCTTTAAGCCCCGATCAGACTTGGGAACAGGCTTAGTTGGGGTTTTTTAAAGTTTACTGGGCTTCTATTTCAATTTGATGATTATATTTAGTACACATATTAGTATAAATTCAAGTAAAGTATTTATTAAATATCTTTATGCCTCCAATCATATTTTTTCAACCCGGAATGCAGAGATTTCTTGCCAGCAAAAGGCAAAAAACAGAGTAGAACTCAGTTGGGAATTTACCTCCTCGAAGTTCTTCGTTTATATTGTTGCTACTGTTGTTATTGTTATTGCTATTGCCTCAGGCTGCAACAAAAGAGTTCAATTGATGTTTTGCAAGTGGGTTGCTCAATGAATAAATCCGTACGGATTCGAACACTTGCCTCAACTCTTCCTCCTTCTTCGTTGCTTGTTAACCCTGCAGCTGTTTGGCTTGGGTTCTTTGGTTTTTGTTCATTGTTTTTATGGTTTGTTGTTGCGTAAATGTTGTTTTAATCAAGCGGCAGGCTAAACATTTGAGCTCTGTTATTGTGCTTGTTGTTGCTCTTAATGTATCCTGTACTAACAAGCCATTAAAATGGGTATATATGTGTATTTAGCATACGTGTGCAATGTATTAAAAAGGCATTTCTCTTTTTTTTACTCACTTTGTGTACTTAGATTTAATGGCTGTAATTAAAAAGCCAAGCAAAGTTCTCATTTAGGATATTAACATTAATCAGCGGCTGTTAAATGCTGTTAACAGGGGCTGTAATGAAAAACTGTTAACAGAGTGTGAGCATGGTGGTCTGTTAAAGTTTGCTGTAATGCAAAACTGTTAACAGAGAGTGCGAATGGCGGTCTGTTAAAGTTTACACAAGCAGTTCATGAATTTGCATGAAGATTTAACATTGAGAGCAATGTTAGCATGATTATTATATATATTATTATTGTGTAAATTTATATAAATGCTAAAATATTTAAGACGCAGAAATTGAATTTGTTTGTGATTTAGTTTTTATAACAGTATTATTTTATAACAGTATTTATATTATATATTTTTTTTTTATTATTTTGATAGTTTAGTATTTTGCTAATTGGTGTACCATTTAATTAATTAATTACACTTATTTATTAGAGGTAAAAATATATATTAACAACAGAAAACTATCGTGAAAAAAACTATAATTTTTTTTAAATGAAATTTAAGTTGCTTTTTATTTTGTTTGTCTCACAATTTATATAACTGCATGAAAATAATTAAATAAAATATTTAAAAAAATTTTCACTGATTTAAATTGACTTTCTCTGAGTCTTAAAATTGCCGTATAAAAATTAAAAAATTATTTAATCACATACAATAAAGTATTACCCTTATTTACAGCCAAAAATGTTAATTAACAGTTTTGTAAAAATGTTATACTTATATTGGTTAAATGAGTTTACCTGACTTAATATATTTCTATAGTTTAATCGATAATTATTTATTATAATAAAGGCATAGACGAGCACACTATTATTTTCTCTACCTTTTTATACAATATCTTATAGTCTATCACATAAATTGTTCACTTGTGCATTTGATTGCTTTCACACATAGAACAAAGATTGACTAACCTCCAGACAGATTATGGTCAAGTGTGTAATTAGTATTTGACTGGAGGAAGAACAATACAAATCGAAAACAGTTTGCTTCAGTTGCTGCTCAATAACCTATTGAATGTCCTGAACCAGGACAAGGTCAAGTTAATGAATGCTCAATGGATGCCACAGACAATCCTTGAAGTACTTTACTTTCGCTTGGCAACCAATTTATTTGTCTGATGGGTCTCTGTCTGTCTGTCTATCTATTAGAGTACTACTAGCCAGACAGTTTTCTATTTTATTATTATTATTACTATTTTGCATAAACGCTTCACTGAGCACTTGAAATGGCATAACAAATTGAAATAGAAATAGAAATATAAATAGAAAACTGCAATGAAAAAGCAAGTTTTTGTTTTTATTTCTCTGTTGGCAATGCGGAAATATTTGCCAAACAGTTTTTGGCTTAAAAGCAAATGCGGCACTGGCTAATTCAATGCAAAAAAAACTCTTCCGAGTGCAATTTAAAACTTGAACTTTGATTTAGAAGACAAGCATCTTGTTTGTCAAAGAATGCAACAAATATAAAGAAATAAATGCTTTGATTTATTTCTTAATTTTAACAAACAAAGAGATTGAGATATCTGGCACGTACATTAAGACAAGAAAAAGTTCTTTAAAAAGTGTTTAAAATGTTTATCAAATTTGGAACATTTGCTGACAAATGCATTTTAAATGTATTTTATTTAGAAAGTTTGAAGAGAAAAGAAAAATTAATTCATGAATTCATGGATTTAAAATAGTTCTAATAATTGTCAGGTTTAACTATCTTCTTGGACATATTCATCTTAAATAGTATTTGCAATATTTTCTGTACTATTATATTATTTTAAATAAAATTATAAAGTTCCTAAAAGTGTTCTCTAAATTCAACCAAAACATTTTATAATTTTTTATACTGATTTTTTTTATTTAAAAGCTTTAAAATTTGTTGTATTTTGATTAATTTAATGTTTATTTCAAGTTTGTCAACATAAAGGTAATTAATTTTTCTGCCACAAAATATATAAATAAACATTTTAATTGTTAATTTTTTTTGGAGCCTTAGAAAGCCAGAAATATGAAACATATATTAATAAATACAGATTATTTGATTAACTTGACTGCCCTGATGAAAAATCTCGCCAAAATGTAAAAAAAATTTTTTTTTATTAAACAAAAATTTAAAACACAAAAAAAAAAATAAAAACAAAAATTCTCCATTAAAAACACCCCTTTTTCTCTGAGTGTGCATACTCCAAAAATGTATATTGTAGTTAAAAGCTGTACATTAAAATAATTTCCATAGGCTTTTTGTGTGTAATTTATGAAGCATTAAATTATACCATGTACTGCGTGTAAATTCCCATTTGCAACCCAAAATATAAATGTCATGTGTGGAGTAAGTTGTCATATATGAGTATATAATACAAATATACATATACATATATTTGTAAAGTCCTGAGGTCCTGTTTCTAATTTCAGTTCATGTCACGCTGATTTGGGGCGTGTACATTGGGTTTTCCTTTTTGCCAAATGATCAAAATGAACAAATGTGTGAGGAGAGAGAGTCCCATTGAAGTTAATAATAAACATTCACAGGCTGGTTGTTTGTCGGACAGACACAGACACAGACACTTGAAGGACATGCCAAGGCAATATCCTGTGGGGCAAGGACCCACAACATGCCCGGCAAAACATTCACAAAATGGACAACGGGCGTTTGCTTACCAAATTGCGCTTCATTTATTTATAATAATTACAACAGTAAAAAACTTTGAACAGTCATTTGAAGGAAATCAACGCAGCTGACGGTCAATTCTTAGAGGGGGGAGAGGGGGCATTGGGCGTGGCAATCAAAATAAGTTAACAACTCAAATATGCAGGCTAATAGCGCACACTTATTACAAGAAAAAAAAATAAAACACGATTCCTGCATTTGAAACTATAATTTGTTAACAATCTGTGCTTCAAGAAAGACTTTTTTGCCAACTTCAACTTTGAATAATTGCAAGCAATTTTTGACTTACATTTCCAGCCTTGTAAACAATTTAATTTACTTTTTTAATACTCTTAAAGAGAGAGATTATTTTGGTTATTTAATAAATGTTGCAACGCATTGTAGCATTAATTGTTGAGTAAATATTTAGCTATGTCAACTAGTCAACTAAGCTCTTAGTTTTCCAGCTTTTCCGAGCAAAAACTGATTTTTTAATTTAATTTTTTTAGTAAGGCATTATGTTTTTATATATAAATATTATATAATTTTTTTTGTAGTATAAAAATTAGTTTTGTTTCAAGATATGTCAGCCAAACTAATCAAATTTTTGTCTTATTTTATCATTATTATTTTTTTAATTAAATTGGCTTAGTTAAGATCAATTTGGGCTTACAATATTTTATTGTCTTTATAGAAATAATTGATCAGAAATTGACTCAAAATATAGAAAACTATTTAATTGTTTTGAATATCTTATAATATTTAATTGTTTTCATAGAAACAATTGATCAAAAATCGACTTAAAATATAAAAAAATATTTAATTGTTTTGCATATCTTAAAAGGACTCAACTAATAAGAGTTTAAATGTATTTTATTATTATTTTATATATGTTAACCAAATTTTTTCATTAAAATCCAATTACTATAACAAACTCCTACAGCTGCAATTGAAAAAATCGATCAAGAGTACAGTTTTTCCCATCAGGGTATTTATTATTCGCCACTCCAAAAGGCAATTGCTTTTTTCTTGTTTTTTAAATATATTTTTTTCGAGGAAATAAAAACCGGAGCTATAAATTTTTCATGCAGTGTAAAACACACAGAATACAGCTGCAATAACATATTGAATATTATTTAAGTTTTTTCATTTATATTGCCATACAATATATATTTTTTGTATATTTTATTCTTGTACTATATTATTTTTATGTTAATTAATAAACATTAAACAACCAACTAGCATGACAGCAGCAATGCAATAAAGCATTAAATTAAATTAAATTAAATTTCAAAAAAAATTTAATTGAAAATAGCTGCACAATTAAATTGCCAAACAAAAGCGGGCTAACATAAACAAAAACAATAAAAATGTGTGTTCATAATTTTGACGCACTTAATTAACGTAAATCGTTTACATAAAAAATCTTTTTTTTTTGTGGGCCCTTAATAAACGTAATTTATAGCGTATAGAATGTGGTATAACAATTTTGAAGGTAGAAATGTAACAGCGTAAAATTTGCACATTTATTTTAATAGATTTTAAAAGGTTAAATTTTTATTTAATTGTGAGATTGTGCGGTTTAACATTCATGGGTCTTTATTGAAACAGTCTTTAATATGTATATTTATAATTTTTAAATTGAGCTTAACTATTTTATATTTTATTAAAATGTAGTAGAAATAATGACATATAATTTCTTTATTTTTGAACGAGCTATAAACTCTTGGTGTTTATTAAGTTCTAGGCCAAAGATATTCTAAAAATTATAATTTAATATTAATATAATTTTAAATCAAACTCTGCCTTCAACTTGAGCGTCTTTAGGTTGGTTTCTTTTTTGTTTTATTATAACAAAAATATAAAAATTGGAGGAGCAGTTTTATCTTCAGATATTCTAAAAATTTTAATTAAATTTAAATATAATTTTAGATAAATATCTGACTTCTACTTGAGCGTCTGTGGATTGATTTTTTCCTTTTTATATTTTAAAAATTTTAATTTAATATAAATATAATTTTAGATAAATCTCTGCCTTCTACTTGAGAGTCTGTGGGTTGGTTCCTTTTCTGTTTTATTATAAAAATATATAAAAATAGTCGAAGCAGTTTTATCTACCACAAATTAGCTCTTAAATATATTATATATATATATATATATATTTTTTTTTTAGGATCTCTTCATAAATTCTGCATTGAAAACCATAAATTATTGTGTAACTAAGAGCTTAAGGTTTTTCTTTAATTAAAACTTAAGTTTATTCTATTAAATCGCAATTTTTAATTTCAATTAAAGGTGTTCAATATATATATTATTTTAAGAATATTCTTAACAATTTTTCAAACATTTTAAGAGCCTTAATATGGTAATGGATATACATTACACTTTTTATTCATTTTCGCTTATCCTTTGCGCATTACATAAATAAGCATGATTGCTCAACTTTTCAAATCATCAATAAGTCAAGTGAATAAAAACATTTCATCATCATTTACAGCACTTCAGCTAAAGTATAATTTCCTCTTAGAGAGTAGAGCATTTAAGCTGCAGTTTTAATTGTCGATTTGTGGTGAATTCAATTGTTTGACCTTGAGGTCAGGCGTTTTTTTTTATGCGCACTTTTTTGCCAACAAATAATACAAACAAATGCTCTGACCTGGCGCTGCTCACGTGCATAACCCAACAAATACACCTCTAAGCCCCCCTCTCCACCACTACCCCTCCCTTGAACACTGCGCTTTAATTACTCTTGCGTAAAATTGCTTCAACTGGCAACTTTGTGGAGTGTTAAGCGTTTTGGCACGAAATCGCTAGGCGGCTGACCCAAAAGTGGAAAAAAAATAAATATACAGCGAGTTGAAGGCAAAAAAGAAACGTCAATGAACAGAGGCTCAGTGAAATTACGATGCGTCCGGGTTCCAAATACAAATACAAAAAAAAACTCAAACCGGAACTGAAACTCAAACTGAAACCCAAACCACAACCGAGAGCCAAACCGCAAGCCCAACCACAGTATTTTTTTGCCCTTTTCGCGCACCTTTTCGCCACTTTTGCGGACTTTGCCAGGACATCAACAAAACGTCGAGCAGCATCGCGTGAGAAGACGACTTAAGCACCACCTAAACCACCCAAAAACCCACCAAACCACCCTTCATATGAGTGTGCAGAAAGTTTTTGCACAGCAAAAGCCACTCAGAGCTGAAACCACTTGGAACAAGCCCTTCGACAAGAACGCATCCAAAGTTCGACTAATATGTGTGTGAATGCGACCCACAAAGTAAAACTGAACTAACAGTTCGACATGTCCTAGCACCACCCTACCACAATCACCAAGGACATTTTCTCATTATAACACGCAATTTCTAACAAAAAAAATAAAAAACTTACGACTATTCTCAGTGTCGCTACTTCAATGACAAATGCAAATTCATTAAGCTTCGGGCCCTAGGGAATGTCCTGCTGCTGCTTTCTAGTCCTTGCTGAGTTGCAGCTTGTGCTAATCGTGCAACCTGCTGCTGCCCTTTGACGTCTACTGTCTGCTGGCCATAAAACACACTTCCGCAGTGCATATCCTGTTTGTAATCGATTTCAAAATGTGCAGCAAGGACGTGACAGCCAAAGCGACCAGCAGCGACAGGACGAAGCGTCAGCAACTTTGCAAAAAAAAATAAAACTTATTACACAGACGATATTTCAACAGAAATGTTAAAACAAACAACATTAGACGAAATTGAGATACTCTTTTTAAAGTGCACGAGAAGAGTATGTCAAAAAGAAAATATAGAAAAATATTTAACTTTAATATTGTTGAATTTTATTTGATTTTGATGGAAATAAAAGTTGGAGTAATATTTGCTAAATTTCAGTTTTATTCAATATTAAATTAGATATATTATTTTTAAAGTGCACATGGACTAGAGTATGCCAAAAATAAATAAAGAAAAATATTTATCTTTTATATTGTTGAGTTTTGTTTGATTTTTTTTGAAAAAAAAGTTTGAGTAATACTTTTTAAATACTAGTTTTGTTCAATATTAAATTAGAGATATTATTTTTAAATCAAAACATCGACCAGAGTCTGCCAAAAATAAATAAAGAAAAATATTTATCTTTTTGAATTTTGTTTGAATTTGATGAAAACATATTTTGAGTAATACTTTTTAAATATCAGATTCTTTAAAGTTTTATCTAGTACTTATTTAGAGATTTTTTTTTAAAGTGAACATCGATCAGAGTAATTAGAGTTACTCTTTTATTAAGTGCACATCGAATAGAGTATGCTAAAAATAAATAAAGAAAAATATTTATCTTTTATATTGTTAAATTTTCTTTGATTTTGATGGCAACAAAAATTCCTGAGAAATACTTTTCAAATAGAAATTTTTCTTTTATGTTTTATACATTATTTAATTCATTCAAGCCATCAAATTTCATAGTTTTTTCTTACACAGACAGTTTATTTGAAGATTTGTAAGCAGAGAAAAACTAAACTAGTTCTAATATGAATTTAAATAAATTTAGTTTAAATTGCTTTAATATAAAAAATACCAAAGCCATAAAATTTCTATTTTTTCTACACTTAAACCAAGCTTAAACCAAGCCAATTACAGCTAGAAAAGTATTAATTTTTTTTTGTAATTGAATTATAATATATTTTTAAGATACAATAACCAAAATAATAGCTAAGTTTAAGAACCTACAATATCAGAGCGAACAATTTCTTTAGGGGTTTTGTAGTCATCAATGCCATTGGATTGGCAACCTAATCCGATTAACTTGGAAACTGTTTGAAGATACAGATACGCTTAAGACCAAAATCAACAAAATTGACACAGCTTTATTTTCTCAATGTAAGAAAAGTTTAAGTAGACAAGAGTCAGCTTTATTTCGCTTAATAGTTATATTAGAATTTTAGCATAGTTTAAGCAACTTTTTTTGTTTATAGGGTATATTAATAGAAACAGAAACGACACAACAAAAAAACAGCAAGAAAGAAAGCGCAGGAAAAGTACAAAAAATTAGCAATAAACGTGCGAGCACGCGATGCTTGCCCCAAAGCTATGGGAGTTGCCTCCTAACTGCCTCAACCCCCTACCCACTGCCAACTTGCCACAGGGCGCTGCTAAAAGGGCTAAAATCAATAAAATGCTTGTTGCTCAACGGCAACAAAAAACAACAACAACACAATGTGGCAATGACGACAGCAATGCCAGCGTCGCTTAGGACGTCTTTCAATGTACAATTATATTGGTTGTGCCACACCCCTTCCAGAAAAAAAAATAAAAAAAGACAACCCCCTTCAAAAACCCTTTTAACCCTCAAGCCAAACTGTGCAGCATAAATAGTTGCGTTTTTTTAAATGCTCTATTGCAAAAGAGAGAGTATATTGGGTATTTAAACCAACTAAAAAAATAAATAAACAAAACTCGGCCAGCACAAAAAAAAGTTCTACATTTGTTTTTTCAATTTATAGAGTTTAGTTTTGCACTGATTTTGCACAGTTTTGTTTGTTTCGAAATTCAAGTTCCGGAACGGGATAAAAATGGTATTTAATGGGATACTATCGAGTGCTATTTTTTTGTTATATCGATAGTAGCGAACTGATCGATAAACATATATATTTTGGCTAGATTTTGGAACTGATTAAACTGGTTGTGCTTTAGCCTTAAATAGCTTGACTTTTATATATTGCAAAGTGTTTTAAATGGCATGCGATGATTAGTATTGTTATCGATATTATCGAAAGTAACTAAAAATTAAATAATCTTAATTAGAAAGCTTTTAAATTAGTTTATATTGCATTTTTTTGCATTTCACAATGTTGCAGCACTCTTTATTTAAGTGTCAATGTCATATTTGTTAAATATTTAATTTTTTATATAATTTTAATTCTAATAAATAATTTCCGGGAAAGTATCGGCTCTTTTTCTATATGTTTTTTTAAATGCTCTATTTTAAAAGAGAGAGTATATTGGGTATATATTTATTTATATTTAAGACAGATTCCTGCCTATCTCTGAACCCTAATTTCTTGCACTTTTTGTTAGCTGAAAATTGCAAATTTTATATAAAAATTAAAACTTTCAAATTGTTTTTTTTGTTGGCTTTAACAGAGTATACAGCAATTGGGGAAAGTTCTACTGCAATATGCTTATTTGCCTTTTTTTTTTTGTTATTTGTATGCGAAGCTGCGCCAGCGAAAATGTTTGAAATTCCTTGGCTAAAGTTTGCCAGACCTACCCCGCTGCCCACAAGCCCCCTTTTATGCGGCACTTGTATCCTTGTCAGCGGCATAAATGGGCTGCAAGAATGTGTGGCACATTGCTTGTTGCATGATCGAAATGCCAGCAAGCTATTATGACAAAGTTTGTTAATTGGAAAATATGCGCAACCAAAAAATGTTTGCCACTCAACTTTCGATTACAAAACCACAAAAGCTGTCGATTAAGTTTGCTCAGAATGTGGTTCTGGGCTCTGCAACTTGGTGTTGCCTTTGGATTATGTTGCCTTTTGTTTGTTGACAGCCACAAATTGGCTTAAAGTCAACCCCCGGCTTAAAAGTGGCTCTCCTTGTTGAAATGTATAAATCAATCGCTGGCTCAAATCAAATTCCATGCTTGCTTATTGTATTGTCCGTATATAAAACCATATATCTACTGATTTGTATCTGATTCTATTTTATCGTTTACTTCTTCTACTTCTTCAGTTTACGACTATACGGCATATGACCTTATATTACCCATAAAAGCGCCATAAATTGAGTTCCAATGTGACTCTGGCTGTGGCTCTGGCCCAAGGGCGTAAGCTAGATGTGCCCAAAGGGGGACAGCCTAAAAAGAAAACTTTTTTTTTTTCTTATTTATGCAATATATTTATAAAACAAATTTCAGCATTTGGGTATTTTTTCAAGGAATTTCTGCATATAAACTTTTGGGCCAAAGGCAAAGTTTAATTAAAAGCAATTTCTTGACCAAAATATTAAATTTTTAATAACAGAAAGAGTTGTGATGGAAAAATGAATCAATATATTTTATTATATTATATTGAAGATAGTTTTTAAAAGAGCATTTATTGCTTTTTTTATAGAATTAAAAATAATTGCTTGAATTTAAAAACATTTTAGTTTGAATTAAGCACAATCACTAAAATATATATTTAAATTAAATCCTTTTTAAATAAAGAGTGCGTCTGGTATATATATTCTGATATATTTTGCTTTTTTCTACCGAAATAAAAATCGATATGTTATCTTTTAATTAGTTATGCAAACTAAGAAATGTAGTTGAAAACGGAAAAAGATTTTCTAGAGAAAAACTTGCAACTATGAATTTTTTAATAGCACTCTAAGACCCCTTCCTTACCCTACTATAGCTACGCCCCTGGCTTTATCCTTGCACATGCTTTGTAAATGCAATTTCTGTTTTTTGCTCCTGCTGCTGCCAGCTTGCCTGCCAACTCCCTCACACCCCATGCTCCTAGTCCTTCCGCTTCCTTGTGCTTCCTTTTGGTGCTTTGGGCTTTGAGTGTGACCCATCAATATGCTGGCATAGTGTGACCAGAGCCAATTGTGCAGCTGTTGACATGTTGCGCTGTGGAGACATTTACCATTGTAGTTGAATGTGGCTTCTGAGCTTCTACTTCCCCCCCTTGAACACACTTTCCCTTTAGCCGCAGTTTCACATTCATTTTCCATTTGCCAACATGACGACATTTTGTTGGTTGTTTGCCCAGCGTTTAGGAGGCGTGGCAGTTGCCTGACAAAAGCGTTTTCTATTTTTTTTTTGCTTTTTTGTTATTATTGTGGGCGGTCAGTTTGTTTTTGTGGGTTTCCTATTTTACTTACATTACACAACTCAACTACAATGAAACCCCGTTCCCGACCCCAACCCCACGCATTCTGTGGCTGCAAGTGCAAGTGATTATATACACGCAACTATGCCGTTAACTTAACTGTTGTTCCTGCCACAAAACAGGGTAGCGGGGGCGTAAACCAACTAGAACAATAATTAAACAAAACTCGGCCAGCACAAAAAAAAGTTCTACATTTGTTTTTACAATTTATAGAGTTTAGTTTTGCACTGATTTTGCATAGTTTTCTGTTTTGAAATTCAAGTTCCGGAAGGGGATATAAATGGTATTTAATGGAATACTATCGAAGGCTTTATTTTTTGTTATATCGATAGTAGCGAATTGATCGATAAATATGTATATATATTTTGGCTAGATTTTGGAACTGATTAAGCTGGGTGTGCAATAGCCTTAAATAGCTCGACTTTTATATATTGCAAAGTGTTTTAAATGGCATGCGATGATTAGTGTTGTTATCGATATTATCGAAACTAACTAAAAATTAAATAATCTTAATTAGAAAGCTTTCAATTAATTTATATTGAATTTTTTTGCATTTCACAATGCCTTAGCACTCTTTATTTAAGTGTCATTGTGATATTTTTTAAATATTTAATTTTTTATATAATTTTAATTGTAATAAATAATTTTCGGCAAAGTATCGTCGCTTTTTTTTATATATAGAGTGCCATATGAAATCCAATTTTATTTTTTAGCCGTGTGTCGCTACTTTAAGCTATCACTGACAGTTACAGAGTATCTGTTAGTCGTTCAGCCTTCTATGCTAGTATTGTGTTAATTGTTATGGTTGTCGTGCTGAGTGGAACCCGTGGAGCGGACTGTTGCTGTCACGGCTGTTGACGCTGCCCGTTGCCAATGACAACCAACACTCGTATGACAAACACTACTACACACACCCATACCCACACACACACCCACACACACACACACACTTAGTTGCTGGGGGTACAAAGTATGCTTTCAATCAGGCAGTGAATTGAAAATCCATTAACGAATGCACAGTGAAGGCAGCTGGTCGCAGACAGCGCCAGAGGGTGACAGGGGGGTGGGGTGTTGTGGCGGGGGCAGAGAGATGGGGGAGAGTGTACTTGTAGTAGTATATTCTGCTTTCAAGTCATGGCTACGTTCCAACAATAAAAACAAATTTGCTGCTGCTGCAGCAGCTGCAACATCAACAGCAGCCCACAAGTTGCATGCAAAAAAAAAACAAATATATATATCTATATATGTATAGTTGCAAATATCGAAAAGTCACATGACGCAGAACGTAGAACATGTGCAACACATACTCGATACGTAAATATTACAAGTGTGAGTGCAATTTTAAGTAAATCAAAAAAAAAAAAAAAAAAGGAAAAATAAGCAAAAATCAGAAAAAAGTGCCACAAAAACAAATAGCGTGACAGTTTTTCGGTAAAAATTCGTAACGTTAACGAAATCAAAGTCAATAACGAGCCAAAAACGAAAAAACCAAAGAAAAAAAAAATAAAGAAATAATATTATATTTCGAGAGAAATATATCAACGATGCTTACCTGTGTGTGTCGGCCCGTGTCGGGCAATCTGCCCAAAATGCCGCCTGCCTCAATGATGCCCGCCTCGAGGGTGTCCCTCAGCAGCAGCGGCAGCGGCTGTGGCAGCAACACCGCCTCCAGTCCAAGCCGTGTGGTAACCTCCGAACCGAAGCTTAATGTAAGTAAAAATGCAGAGACCATCAGCCAACACTTGAAGAAAATATTTGCATACAATTTATAGATAATTTTTTTTTTGGTTTTAACAAGGCATTTATTTGTGTTTTTATAATAGATTAAATATAAATATATAAATAAAAGGTTAAATTTATATATAGTTTAAAAAAAGAAATCATTCACTTATAATTTCTTTTGGTTTTAACATGGTGTTCACATGTTTTTATTATAAATTAAATATAAATATATTAATAAAAGGATAATTTTATATTTTACTTTAAAAAAAGTTTAAAAAGACTTATAATTTCTTTTTGTTTTAAAAAAAAAATGTATTTACGTTTTTATTATGTAAATTTAATATAAATAATAGGATAATTTTTATATTAAAAAAAATGGAAATTATTCACAAAAAAAAACTCTTAGAGAGAGAGACGATTATACCAAGTTTTTCCTCTAACGGATAATAAGATAATTTAATAATTCTCAATAAGAAACAATTAATTTTTATGTTTAGTAAAAATCTTAAGAAATATCCAAGAAATATATATTTTTTTTTGCGAAGAAAAATATCTTTAAATTAAAGTTAAAAATCAAATTTTAAATAAAAGTCAAAAAATGTCATTGCTTTTGGGACAGAATAATTGAATTATTAAAGACTTAAAAAGAATCCAATACATAAACAATAATTATTTTTGAGTGAGAAAAATATTGTTTAATAAGAATTATAAAATAATTTTGTGAACAAAAAAAAATATATTTAAAAAAAATACATTTCATAAAATTATAATATTTTTCTTAATTTAGAAAAAAGTTGCTTAATAAAAATTATGAAATGATTTTGTGAACAAAAAAGAAAGGAAATACAAAAAAAATCAAATTCATAAAATTACAATAATTTTTTTTACTTATAAAAAAATTGTTTAATAAAATTTATAAAATGATTTTTATTTTGCCGCTGAAGAATAAAAATCATTTTTTTAATCATTGCTCCTATATAGAGATATATAAATTATAATTAGGGTTTCTTCTCATAATTTATTAGAATATTAATGGATTATAAATATGCGGCAAAAAATATAGATAACTAAAACTGTAAAGATAACAAAAATTATACAAAAAATCGATCAAACAGGAACGAAATCTAGGACATCCAATATTTTTAAAAGCATATTGATAAAGTGCAATAAAAGCGATATTAAATAAATAAAAAAAATATAGCTTTTTTCTACATCTCCCATCAATTGTGTCTGCTTTTGCCAGGAAATGCGCAAGTAATCAAAATAATTGACAAAACACAATTTATTTGCAGTTTATTGTGTGCTCAGTGTAGGATTATCTAAGAACCTCAGTAAGGATTGGTTTGGGGACAAGTTTAATCTATTTATGCGAACGTCTCTCTCTACATTTTGTTGGTCTTTTTTATTTTCAGTTTTTCTGCTAGACCCAAAAATATAAAAAAGGTAGCAAATTAGCTTTCATTTTTCACACACATAAACATAACTTGATTTATGGTATAAGTCTGGGTCCAACGGGCCATGACCGTGACCACGAGGCCAGGCGAAGAGATGTTGACAACTTGACTTGAAAGTAACGATTCCAGATAACGTTTATAAATTGTGTAAAATTTCATTTTCACTTTGACGCCATTGTGGCCATTCGCCACCCGTGGGAGTGACAACGCCAATGACACCTTGAAGCAGCTTATCTGCAGCTAAATCTCTAACGATCTGTACACACACACACACACACACACATATACATACTATATATACATACTCAGCCAAGTCTATATGGCCATTTGAAGTATAATCCACTAATCCCACCCACTTACATGTATATCCTTCTAACCCATGCAGGTGCCCAGCAGGCTGACGTCAGCCGAACTGAGGGCGATGGCACTGCGTCAGCAGCAGCAAATCGACAGCCAGCACCAGCTGCTGGCCACAAAGGAGCAACGGCTGCGCTTCCTCAAATCGCAGGAGGTGCGCAGCGCGGTGGCAAGCGCCGAGGGTGAGCGACTGCGTCGTCTGAGGGAACGGGTGGAGGCGCAGGAGTCCAAACTGCGACGGTTGCGCGCGCTGCGGGGTCAAGTGGATCTGCAGAAGACCTACAATGTAACACTGAGTGAGTATGCGACATATACACTACACTAGTGAGCATAATAATTTAGACGAAGGCAATTAATTTATTTATATTTTATTAAAAATTTCAAAATAGTATAAAATAATGTTGTTTTTTGATTATAATTATTATTAATATTTTTTGGTTTTTTTATTTTATTAAATATCTCAAAAGTGTAGAGAATAATTTTGTTTATTAATTATAATTATTATTAATATTTTTCGTATTTTTTTTATTTAAATCAAATTAAAAATAAGTTATTTTTACAATTATAATTTTTATTCATATTTTTCCATTTTTTCTTTATGTTAATGAAATTAAAATTCATTGACTTTTATATGCGACGAAATTCTTTTGACAATGCATTTTTTTAAACTCCAAATATATATATTGTATACTTTTAGTTTAAGTTAACTTTTAACTTATTAAAATGTAATATGTTCTTTTGCATAATTTAAATCGGTTTAGAGATTGTTTTGACTATAAAAAAAACTCCATTGAAATAACCTTTCACGCATTGCCAAGGCGCATATAAAAACTGACTTATTTTAAGTTTTATTTTATTATTATTCATTATTCTAAACAAAGTATCATGAATTATTTTTTTAGGCTCCGTAAAACCGCGATTATTTTATTTAAAACAAAAGTATATCAGTTATATTTCAATTTTTTTCATTTAAATGAACATAAATAGCTTTTATTTTTAGAGTTTGAAGTTATTTTTTTTTAAGTAAAAAAAAAATAAAATTTTAAAAATAAACGCTAATTAAATTGTAATTGTTTTGCTAAAAATCCTCCTAAGTTGTTTCTATAGATAAGTGTCAAAAACTTGATATTTATTTGAGGGTTATAATTAAAAAATAAAAAAAATTATTTGTTGATTTTTAACAAAGCTTTGAAAAGTAATTCTAATTAAAAAAAATGAAAATTAAATAAAATATTTAATTTAAAAATCAAAATACAAATGGAGGGAAGATATCTTTAAAAGAAACTAGATATCTTTAAAATAAATAAATAAATTTAAAAAACAAAATGGAAATGGAGTGTAGATATCTTTAAAAAAAATTAAAAGCATTCACAATGTGTAGCTCAATAAATACATAACATGTTCCTAAAGGACCAATATTTAGGGACCTTAAAATATTACAAAAAATGTTTCTTTTTAATTTTTCTTATATAAAGCAGTTAAAGTAAACTTTTATATACAAATTAAAAATAAAAATGTATCCTGTTTCCAGAATACTGCATTCTAAATTAGTATTTCCAAGATTTTCTCATTTATCCCTCCTTTATTGCCTTTATTTTCCCTAATAAACGAACAAAAAGAAAGTAATAAAGAATATTTTTTTGACAATTATAAAAATTGTGTTGAGCAGTGTAAATAGAAGAGCGGGGCTAATGCGGGTTAAAGATATGGGTGCACAAGTGCAGCAACTATAAAGTGAAGATGAGTCCAATTGAGTTAAGCACCGTCATGTACGCGTTTAGGGGGCGTAGCAACTACCGGGGGCGCCCGAGTAGGGATTGAGGAGAGGTCGAGCCCGAGCTTGGACCGGGATTAACATGTGTTAAAACTGTGTTGAGTGGCGCTACCTCTGCATGTGTGTGTGTGTTTGTGTGTATGTCCTTAATTTATGTATGTGTGGCACTTTGTTGTCCTTTATGATTGCCTCTGGGTTGGCTCTTGAGTTGCCTGCCAAAGATGTTATCATTGTTAATGTTGTTGTTGTTGTTTTTGTTGTTGGCATTGGCGATTTATGCCGCCACACATCAAGTTGCAGGGAACGTTATGTTAATGAGGTTTCAGTTGCGCCTTGTTGGCGATAATTAGTACA
Source organism: Hirtodrosophila alboralis (assembly GCA_035043045.1). Taxonomy (NCBI): domain Eukaryota; kingdom Metazoa; phylum Arthropoda; class Insecta; order Diptera; family Drosophilidae; genus Hirtodrosophila; species Hirtodrosophila alboralis. The sequence goes on along the minus strand of JAWNNH010000267.1, from coordinate 127,944 downwards.
GACAGGATTGGCCGCAGGATGCTCGGGATCTTGTTAAGGATGCCAGGCATGTGGCAACCAAAATATGCGCCTAACTGTTGATGACCAAATTTACAGAAATATGCTAACGATTAATGTAGACTCGTAATATATGTAGAAAGGGTTTTATACACACACACACACACACAACAAACTTTTGCCAACTGCTGTGACATAACATTTTGATTAGGGATTTGCCAACTGACATTAAGAAGGGATTAATTTAAATGTAGCCCCAAAATAGAAAAAAAACCTTTATTTCTACACACTGTGTAGACAGATTGTAAATAAAACAATGCCTCAAGACTTTTGTGTGAACATGCAAAAAAAATAAACACATTTTTCATATGTTTTATAAACTTTTCAAAGTTTTCAATTCTTTAGAAACTGTGCTCAACATTAATTAGCTGCAAAGTGAACTTATTT